>VZRU01010765.1:121560-149210 GCA_013398155.1 Pedionomus torquatus
CCAAGGCAGCCTTTACCTGGTACAAAGAAAAATTGTGCATAAACTATATTGTCTCCACATTGCAATGATACACCTTTCTTCAGATAACATGAATGATACCACGCAATTTAATGACAGAAGTAATGTCCTCATTACTTTTTGTCTTGAGCTAGTAATGCACTGACTTTTGCTTCCCTTGGTCAGATTCACAGGCAACCTTTGGAAAGTTTTCAGTCTGGAAACAGAGAGGCTGGTGCAGTATTTGGGTTTCTTCCCATATATGAGGTAAGCATGAGTGTTCTCTACCTTTTGCAGTGGCATTCATACAGAGGAAGCCATTAGCACTGGTAAATTATTACAGTCATGTACTCTGACATTCAATTGTTAACTGTCTGCTTCTTGATTTAATTTTCTTACATGGTTTCCATTATTGCCTCTCCCACTCCATTCTCTGTTTGGTGGAAGCTCGAGAAGCCAGCTGAAGAGAGTGTGCCGCGAAGTGAGTATTCCAGACATTTACTTCTCCTGTTCAACTTCATGTCATTAGCATTTTGCTGAGACTTGACTCTTAGCCAGCCCAGAAACTATTGATTCTTATCTACACAAAGCTTTGGCTACTGTAAGCTAATACTGTTTTATGGGTACTATTGATTTGATTTATTACAAGCTGTCTAGCAAGGCTTCTTGGAGAAAGACCAAGATGTCCACAGCCTCCTCTATCCTACCTATCATAAGATCAAAAGAACCACCCTAGCAGAGGTGTTGATCTCACTCTATAGAGTGTGCCTACAGAACTAGCTTGAATGAGACTCCTAACATCTAGATGGCTAGTTAGGTGGGATATATAGGGTAATCTGCACTCAAATATATATAACCCAATGTTTGTGCATGTAGCATTACAGAGTATCTCAGAAAACTCAGGGGCATACTGTTCGAATAGTTGGCACATATGCTATTCTTCTGATCAATAATGTGCCTTGGAAATCTGTTTTGTTTTCTTCCAGCAGAAGAAAATAAAATACAGTCTTGTGCCTTGGCAAGTTAGGATCAAAAAACTGAAGCCAATGGCAACAAAATGGATTTACAATAAAATGAGATCAGACTTTTTCTATGAGCTACATGAACAACCAATAGTTTTTTGTCTATGCTGTAACAAAATGCTATCAAAGTGGTCTGTTCACCTGAAAAATTCTTGAAATTTTGCAATTTATTTTTCAAAGGTCTCCAGTGGAAGAAAGCTGAGACATCCACTACTACTGGAAACTCAATGAAGATGGGTTTCAGTGAAGAGTAGCAGCAAGACAAATAAGCATAGCGTCCATCTTCAGGAAAGTTGATTGCAAGGTTCCTTATTTCAATTTGTTCTCTGCTTTTTTTTCATTATATTTAAAACCATTTCATTATGAAGTAGAGCATATAGAAATCAAATCTCTACTTCTGTTCTACTCCTTCATGAAGAGAATAAATTCTAATAAAGCCACTGTATGATTATAAGATACTCACAGAAAAGCCCATCTCACTCCACTCTTGATGGTGAAGAAGGAAAAGCACTTTCCTATGATTAACTGCTTAAAGTTTTAGAGCCATAAATCCGCAAAAATTCTTCTTTTGCTAGCCATACAGACTTCTCTGAGGAACAAGAAGTAATATTCCAGAGGTACTGCTCTAGCCTTTCATGTTTGAGAAGCTTTGGTGTCCTTAGGCAAAGAATTGATGGGATGCTTCTTCCATAGGTAGCCAAGTATCCCAATCAAATGTCTTCTTCCAGAAACATTTTGATTTCCTTGTTAATCATGTGGAGAAAAGACAGAAGGATGATTAAGAACTAGGTTTGAATAATGAGAAATACCCCAATTTAAAGATACCTGGATTTAGGTCACAGCATCATAGAACATGCCATCTTTAACACTGCACTATTTTCAGCTGAGTTAACTTTATATTAATTAAACAAAATTACAGAAGCCAAAAAAGATAAAAAACAAGCAAACCTTCTTTCAATTGCTTTGTTAATGCCATGCAGACAAGTTTTCAGAATTATCATTCTAATACCTTTTAATGACAATATTTTTATTTGTCCAGAAGACGCCTTGACCTGCATTATAAACAGAATTAAATGGCCATATATTCCCAAAAAATCAGCTTCAGCAGCTCAGATTTCTTCTGGCTTATATACTTTGTTTTAGAAATGCACTGCTTTGATAAGATTTTTATAAATTAGTTTTTCTGATCAATTTACTGCCTATCAGTTTAGATTTATGGGCAAAATCCTGATCTCTTGTTGCACCAATTTAAATCTTAGCTATGCAGATTTAAAACAGTAAAAAAAAACTATTGGTCAACTCAATTGACCCCAATTATTTTAATCTTTTTTATTATATAGTACAAACCAAGCCTAGGGCATTGTATATGTGTTTAAAGGAAGGTCAGTGTGTATGATTCAGGGTGTAATGAAGGTAAAAGTGTAACATTATTTTATCATTACTGTGATTCAATATGAACTCTTTAAACTGAACTGTTGTAAACAAGACCAGAATTTTTAAGATCTGTAAGCATTTTTTAGGGTGATCAGAAATCCTGCTCCTTTTCAGCAGTTGCCAGTGACTGTTTACTTAATAAGAGGCTAGTAACAATATCGTTCTGATGGATTTTGCGTTAATTGAAAGTCTTAAACTATTCCCTTCTGGGATGCACTAAAACCTACTTAACATATTCCCTATTTTTATCATTGGATTTTGAACCCTTAATCTCAAACTGAACCTTTGGATAACATTGGAAGAAAACTGCAAACTGTTGGAAACTGATCTCCTTGCTAACATTTAAGAAACCAGAACATAGATTTGTCCCTTTTCTTCTTCCATGGCACAGTATTGTCAGAAGGCTTTGCTCTTCTTATGCTTTATTCTCTATTTTCATCTAAATAGGAAACTGAAATCTCTAACTAGCACAAGTAATAACAGTATCATATTGAACAGCATCCTTCATCCTGTGCTGCATAATGAGCTGCCCTTCTGCTTGGCAAAAGAGAAAGGGATCTTGCATGCATGTAAAAATCATTCCTATCATTGGATAGTACATTCAACATTTAAGAATTCATTATGGCCCCAAGACAAAGATCTTAACCAGGACCATTGTAATGTGTATTATGTAAAAGAAAACTCACTTGCCTGAGATCTCAGGTTGGATGTCTGCTTCCTTAGGAAAGACACTGAAGGAACTTTAATAATCAGAAATGGGTAGAATTGACAGAAAACTTTATGAATTTTAGTGCAAAAGGAGATTGGCTGTATCATCTAGTCCAACCTTCTGGGTGGCACGAACCAGAAAACCCATCATGAATATCTTCTGTGGCCAAGTGCCAGCTGGTGTAATATTTTGCTTTCCAATTGAAGGGACCATCCTAGGATTCTTAATGTACACTTGTTGCCAGTTATTCTCCATGTCAAAAAGACAGGTTTCCTCACTGCTCCAGATGTGTCCAGTCTGCCCAGTGTTCCCTTTAATCTTGACGTATACGCTCTCTGTTGGCTCTTCATTCACCCATAGGTGGAGCCCTCAAGAGTGCATGCACTCCAGCTTTTCATTGACATAGAGGGCAACACCCCCTCCGCATCTCCCCAGCCTGTCCTTCCTGAAGGGCCTGTATTCCTCCTTTCCAACACTCCAGTCACAGGAGCCATCCCACCATGTCTCCTTGAGGCCAATGAGATCCTAGCCCTGGAGGCGTGCACATGTTTCTAACTCCTCGTTTTTTTCCTGCCAAGTGTGACACCTTAGTGAGTATTTAGGCTAATCCATGTACTTACTGCCATTATTACCTACTATTTTGGGGAAAATATTTTTTTTCTATATTACTGTTGATGAACAATATTTGATCTGTGGGACTTCTTGGGAATACTGTCTTCTGTTGAGCTGAACGTACAACAACTTGCAATGATTTACCCATCTTTAACTTGTTATAGGGCTATGATGGATTTGGGGGTAATACTGCTTTTTTTTTTAGCAAAATATCTTGTGGGAATATATTTTAAAATATTATGAATGACTGCACTGGGTCTGGCAAGGAAGAACCCAATTTTATTCATAGCAGCCAGTGCGGTGCTGTGTTCTAGATTTGTGACTAAGAAAGTGTTGATAACACACCAGTGTTTTGGCTATTGCTGAGCAGTGCCGGCACAACATCAAGTCAGTTTTTCCCACCCCAACAAGTAGCCTGGGGCTGCACAAGAAGCTGGGAAGTCATACAGCCACAACAGCTGAACTGGAGATATTCTATGCCATATAAAGTCTTGGTCTGCAATAAGAGCTTATGGAATGGGAGAGGAAAGCAAGATGTTCATGGTTACGGTGTTTGTCTTCCCAAGTAACCAAGCTGAGGCCCTGCTTGCCCAGGAAGCAGCTAAATGACTGCTTGCTGATGATAAGTAGTGGAGGAATTCCATATTCTGCTTTTCATGCACATGCAGCTTTGCTTCACCAATTAAACTGTCTTTATTTCAACCCATGAGTTTTTTCACTTTTGCACTTCCAGTTCTCCCCCATCCCCATGGGAGAAGTAAACAAGCAACTGGGATGGCGATTAGTGTCTGCCAGAGTCAACCTACCACATTAACCAACCTGTGATTACAACTAAAATCAACCTTGTCTGACAAAGTAGCACCATATAAAGTATAATCTACCATTTACTATTTGTTTTCCCTTCATCCACCTTATGATTTAGCAGTTAACATATGAAAGGTAATACCCCTGCAGCTCCCTGAGTCCTATTTGCCTTTGAAAGACAGCTACATCAGCTCTCTCCCAGTTACCTGAAAATTGCCTAGTCTTCAAAGATTACAAAAATGAATCATTCAGGTTCAGAGAGCTTCTTACCCCTTTCTTTTGATACTCCCTTGTGTTATGTTTTATGTCTCTTTGTATTTTATATGTTTTACGTCTTTTTGTTATGGTCCCATTCTTAGTTAGAACTAATATATATCACTGTGGTTCCAAGATGCAGATATCTCACTTCGGTTTATTAACTATTTACTTCCTCAGAACTGTCTTTTTACTCATTTGTTTCTTTTTACCAAACCTTAGCACTGCTAGGATTTCACAGGTTCTTAATATTTGAATTTTCCTCTTCTCAATATTGCTGTCTCCTCTCTGGTTTCACTTATTAATTGCCCATGTTTTCCAAAAGCTGATTTGTATTCATGTCTATTCGTGCCACTATATTCTCCACTGTGCAGAACAGCCCATCCATAACATAATAATATTTGCAGTAACAATCAAGAGTTTAATCCTATGCTGAAGGAAATCTATGCATGAGCTCTCAGAAGGGAGCCATGCTATAAGGAAAACTTTCAAAAAACACGATACATATGAGTTGTCTTTAGCAGCCTTCCATCCGGTTAGTACCTTACCATTGTGACAAAATTACGGTACCATAATGCTCTCAGACTTTTTTCATAATTCTTTAGATTAGCAAAACCTGATGTAATTCAAACTGAATGTCATTGCTTAGCATTACTGTTTACCTGAAGAGTTCCAACTCCTAGGCCTTCATAAACACCAAATGGAAACTAGTCCCAGCCCCAAACATTTTACATAATTACATTACTCAATTGTCTTTCTTAAAAGCAGAGACACTTCATTACCATAAATATATAATCTACTAAAGCACCACACCGAACAGAATACATTAGAGAAAGAATAGTTGTTTATTGTGTGCTAGAGAACACAGGATGCTACTGGAAAGAAATTAAGCACAGAAAGGCATACCAGGCAAGTGATAATTCCAAACGTACCCACTCATCTTCAGGCAATCTTTTCAATGCTGGATCTAGTACAAAGCTGCGTCTTAATGGACTTCTTGGTTTTAGCTGTGGATTTTCTTGTTTCAATGTCTCTGTATTCCATTTCAGGTTAGTTTCTTTCCACTAACATCCACAATTATATTACAGACTTAAATGTTCCCAGTGTATTAATTGTTCCATTGTTTCAGATCATTCCTGTATTATGGAAAGGTATCTTAACAAGACAGCCTCTTTCAGCATGGCAGAAATTCATGGTTGTACTGGCTGCAGTAGTTGGTGTGCCAGAATTTCATTAAAGCCCTTGCTAGTGCTTTACAAAATCTGGGACGTTCTTCAGCTGCCCTCACCCACTGAGGTAGCTCAAGCTGAATGGCATCAACAGTGCCAGAACTACGGGAACCAAAATTTTTTGTTATGTATCCACCACTATAATAACTCCCATTACTTGGGCTGGGATTGGATGGAGAAGGCACACAAACATAACTGTTATTTTGTCCTTCAATATATTTACCCAAACTTCTGTTCCCTGCAACCAAAGTCTCAGAAGACACATTGACTAGCTGACTGGCCAGATAGCTAATGGAGGAACATGATGTAGAAAAGATGCCTGAGTTAAGGGAACTTTTTGAAAGTGTGTATCCTAGTTCTATCCACCGTTCAGGATGTGCTTGTCCATGTATATCCAGAATCAGGCCCCCTGTCATACGTGATTTTGCAGTTGTCAGAAATCCCATATACTCCTCCCAGGCCTGCCCTGCTTGGGGAATTCCAAAGGAGGCTTCTTCCTTTTCCCTGTTAGCATCCATCTTGAACCTCTGAAGGTGGTTTATAATGATATGTGGGAAGAAGCCATCAGTAATTTTGTTGATTTCTTCAGCAAGAGCCAGAGCCACCTCTATAGTATACCTATCTTGGTTGGTAGGCACTTTGCATTCCTTATAACTTTGAATACTTCCAGAAGGACACTCATGAGAGAAAATACAAGAGGAGGTCTTTGCATCCCAACAGCCAGCCCCTCGATCAGGGATGTCTTTGGGTTCCATTGACCCACCGTGTGGGACAGAGAGAATCAGGTTCATGTTGCCCACTTGATATTCTGTGAAATTATTATGACCAAATATAACCTCTTTGGTGCCAGTGGCTTTGAAAAGCAAATATAAAACAGAAAGGAGGAATGGATACATATTCTTCATTTGCTGCTGCAAGACTCGGCAATATGGAGTATATCAGTACCTACATAAAAGCAAAAGACAGATTTTAGATAACTTACAGCTGGGAACACATGAGAAACTGTTCAGCTGCTGCTGGAATAATTAGTTACTGATTAACCTATTTTAATTTTATTCCATGTAGCACAAGAAAAAGAAGAGTACATATATGAGAAACAGAAGTGAACAAGGCACTTAGTGTGGCTAGATGTAACTGATGCAGTGTTCCCAAGGGAGAGAATTCTCCCAGAATAACAGGGCAAGGGAAATTCTCCCAGAATACTGGGCCTCCTTAAATTTCCCAGAAAAGACAAACACTATTTGATTATCTGATCTGATCCCAGACAATCACTAGATCCCAGCAAAACATTTTAAATATTTTTTTTCCACCAAGGCCTCCCTTTTTTTCACCTCTGAAATGTTAAGAAAATTCTAACAAAATCTGATAGAACATCTATATCTCATTGACCTGTGTGAAATATCTTTCCATTATCTATATGGTTACCGAAAACAGAGACTATTTCAGCTTAAACACTGGGACTTCTCTAAAATAAGCAGGCTGATAAAAATCGAGCGCTACCAAGCTCTCACTCTAGCTATGCTCCAGGTTGAGTTAATTTGATAGTTACAGATAGGTACCAGTGATTCCATTAAGGAGTGACTCTATTGTCTTTAGTTTTCAAGTCTCTGTTCTCTTCAAGGGAGCTAAGATATTTTAAGCCTTTACTAACTCTGACATTTTTAGGAAAACTGGAATTCAGCAAGAAGCTGACAGCGCTTTCTGGTTTGAAGGCATTACATCTCTAGAAAGATCAGTCTTGAGTGTAATTAACTGTGTTGGACAGATGTAAAAGGAATGAGTAAAGTCAGTGAAGACCAGAATAAAAAGGGATACTTTTCACTCCCATGAATAAAGAAAGCCTCAATATAGGCCAAATGAGGATATGTAAATGGGTGTACTTGCAGATGAGGCAGGCTGCCCTGCTGTCTGTTCTGCCCTTATCATTATGTCACTTGCAGAAATGCAGAGGATAAGAGGAGCACACAAGGGAGAGAGCAAGGAAGATCTACAAGACTGTCCACAACACCCAGCCGGAGAGTGTATGGGAGCTGCCAGTAATACTGAGAGGACAGGGTACAATTTGGAAGCACCATCCTACCAGCTGCCTAGTCAAGAAAAGCAGATGGCAATTTCACCCAAGTAAGGCAGCAAAATATTATCTTCCCACTATAAAGGAATCCCACTGGATATTTAGAGACAACCTCTACTGCCCACTGATCTGGTCCACACTGAGGAGGCAGTACATGAAAAGCCCCTCTCTGTCCTCCTCTCTTCTTTCTAGGCAGCAAGTCCTGTAGAAGTCTGTGAGCTGGAATCAGATCCCTGAGAATCTAATCTATAGTTTTCCTGAAGAACGCGATTAACAGCTTTTTAGTTTCTTTTAAACCTTTGAGTTAAAAGCTACTGGGCTGAAAATAAGCTTTTATCCAAGTTCTTGTGTAGTTCATGCTTCCCTAGATTTCCCTGAGATGCAGATCTTCACCTGCTAGTTCACTGTTTGCATTACCAGAAATGGTGAAAGGAATATTTTCAAGCATTATTCAAAACCACTTGTCTCAGGAAAAAAGATAGCACATGTGGAGTGTGTAAGTCTAGGAAGAGCTTACCCCAGGTGCAGTGGGGCCCAGCACCAAGATGAATAAGTCAGCAGCAACAACTCCCAGGTACTGCTCACCTGCCTCAGAAGGACTCAGCTTTTCTTTGCCTCAGGCTCTCACCTTAAATACAATGACACAGCTGTTCCTTTCCCACCGCCTGCCAAACCGTTCATGGTTATCTGGTTATTATAAACCATGGTTCATGGTTATTATTGTTCATGTGCACAAGCAGCACAGCCACAGCAAAGGTAAGCCCAGAGTAGTTAGTATTATCAGTACAGGTCACAAAAATGGTAATGCAGAGAGTTTGGAGGATTTAATGAGTTTTACAGGTAATATTCCTGCATGCATGCACCCACTTGTCAATACGCATCTGCTTTAACTGCAAACAGTTGCTGCAAATACACATACCTGGATCTTTGCATATGAACTGAGGAAAAGGCTTTTTGATTATACTTATGTGATACATTTTGGAAAAAAGAAGCAAATATTGCCACTAGGACCTGAACTACTTAGTTTTGCTTTGACAAAACTCTCAAAAACTTCAGTAGATCTTTAACTGCATTTGGGATTGTATTACAAATACAACACACCTCTGGCTTAAGTCTCCTACACACTCCTTAGCGCTGACAAACCTGTAATGAGACTCTCAAGGGAGATTTCACAGCCTTTGTGCATCGTACAAATGTGTTCATATAACTTGCATAGTCTGTCTTTTGTTCTGATTCTCTCCCCATTCTTTACCGAATCTCCAGACTGCATTCGTTCTCTTCAGCAATACAGGCAGACACATTTTTCAGAAGACATGAAATATCAGGAGCAAGATCAATCTGAGACTGTTATAGTTCCAGCATGCGTGTTACCACGCATTAAATTTAAGGTTGGCACTGTGTAGTCCCCTGTCATCCTAGACTGTAGTATATGCAGACCACAAACTATGTTTGCTGTGTTTAATGTGTCAATAGGCAGAATGAGACAGTGCAAAAAATGAGACAGTGCAAAAAATGAGACAGTGCAAAAAATGAGACAGTGCAAAAAATGAGACAGTGCAAAAAATGAGACAGTGCAAAAAATGAGACAGTGCAAAAAATGGTTAAATAGGAACTCAATTCCATGCATGAGATGTCCCAAAACATTAACTAGATCTGCAAAACAAAAATGTTATTTGTACACTTTTTTGTGTGCAGTTGGATTATTCTTGTAAAACTCCCTTGTGCATCACTTCAAATTTCAGTATGTGATATGGATGAATAGGGCTTTTTAAAATGAAAACAGTTATAACACATAAATACAGATTGAAAATTCTAACTTTGACTATCAGTTATTACTTTAACCCCATGGTTTCACTGCTGTAACATCTGTCACTCTCCTCTTCCTGTGCAGTTAGTGTCCTGCTTCCACACTCTCCCTCCCCGTTTACTGGTTTAGCTACAGAACTCAGTCCTTTGTCCTGCCAAAATTCTGTAGTACCTTTTGATTCCAGTATACTTAACGCTTATGATTTTCACATTCATTGTTGTTCTCATCCATGTGCAGTCTTCAACTGCATGCCATGGATCCTCTTTCTGCAACTGAACCGATCCAAAGTAATTGCTGTGAAGAACACTGTCAAAAACGAATGGCTTAGTATGATTGTCATCTCAAAATTACTTACTTGGAATACAGGTTACTGCAGTAACTGCTAGTTACTGTATTTAAGTTCCTTATTCATACCTCTACTTAAACCAGTCATTTGGTGTTTAGCTTCTTTACATATAAATATTGTAAAAAAGCAACAGACACAAATATGTTGTTACTCTCTGCTAGTTTTGATTGGTTTTTTTTAGTTGAGAACTACCTGAAAACCTTTTCTATATACCAGGGTACAGATGTGACCAGTCAGAAGGGATAAAAAGAAAGAATTGAAAATAAATGCTAAATACTACAATGACAGCATTTCTGGGACATTAGCCATAGTTTTATCCACTAGCAACTTAGTGGTTATAGAAAATTTGTATTAGGAAGTACCACCAACACTAAATTTCAATCATAAGTCTGTTGGTCCCAACATAAGGAAGGAACGTTTTCCTGTTTCCACACTTTACCGAGGGGCAGCAGAACTGAATTTGGCAGTGGGCATGCTGATGATACAGCAGTGCATCTGTTTCAGTGCATTGAAGGTATTTTCATGCTTTTACAGATGCTTGAATTAGCTGCACTTCCTCTACTAGCAACAAACTTCACAGCCCTCTCGGAACCCCTTTCCCCAACACCTGCATCTGCCCTACAAACACTCTATACTTAATTCCTCATTTTTCAAGCTCAGTTTACAAACAAAAGAGAAAGCTCCAGAAAATTTCGAGTACCTAACACGAGAACGATTCAGAAATGACCAGGATCCCAGAATCAGACTGGCTGGGCAGCCCAATTCGGTGCCCCCCCAAAGTCCGGGCCGGGCCGGGCCACCTTACAGCAAAGGGCAGCCGGGGGAGTTGGGAGGTGCGGAAGCTTCCGTGCCGGTCGCTCGCGCCCCGACGACTTCCTCCCCTCCCGGAGCATGCTGGGACTTGTAGTCCCCTCGCCGGGGCGGGGCCAGTGCCCTGAGCGCGCGCTGCTTGAAAGCACCGGGCGGCTGCCGCGCGCCACGGCCGAGCGGAGCGCAGCGCAGCGCGTGGGCTGCCCCTTTGCTTCCCGAGCCCAGGTACCGGTGCGCGAGGCGCCACCGTTGGTGGCCGTTTGGCGATGGCTTCAGCTCCTCTCTCAACCCCTCCCCTGGGCTAGGGTGGCCCGCGATGAAGTAAAAGGCCCTGGCGGCGCCATGGGGGAGGCAGCCCCGAGCCGGGAGAGCTCTCTCAGTCTCTCCCGTCGCCGGACAGGTAGAATCCCCGATGTCGGTAGGTGTGCGCCGCTGGCGGGGAGGCCGTGAGAGACGGTGGGGGGGAGTCTCGCCGGCCCCCGACCCAAGCGGCCGGGAAGGGGCTGTGCCCGGGGCCCCGTTATGCTCCCTTCCCCACCCCGCTGCTGCCCAGCTGCCTGTAGGCTGAAGAGTTTCGCATCTCTTCAGGCAGTGGAGAGGGGCCCTGGCTGCGCAGGCTGCCAAGCTGCCCTCGCAGGGGCTTCTCGCATCTCTAGTTCAGCCCATCGCCCTGTCTGCAATGTGACCTGACGTTCCTTGTGCTCACGCTTTTAATTTTTTCGACTGCAGCTTAAACAACATCATGGGGATTCAGGGCCTGCTGCAGTTCATCAAGGAGGCCGCTGAACCAACACACGTGAAGAAATACAAAGGGCAGGCGGTGGCTGTGGACACTTACTGTTGGCTGCACAAAGGCGCTTATGCTTGTGCTGAAAAGCTGGCCCGAGGAGAGCCAACGGATCTGTAAGTCTTTGCTACCTTTTGGTCTTGGCCCTCTTACAAATTAAAGTTCTGTTAGCTTTGCGTTTATTGAGCTAAAAAGTAAGTTGAAGCTGTTTCCTTGTTAATTTTTCTCGGTCCCAGTTGTACTTTTCAGAACTGGAAATGCTGGCTGTAAGTAACAGCTTTACAACTGTGCTAAGATAATATGGAGGTGTGTATTGGGGGAAAAACCCATCTAAGCTATTTGCTATTAAAACACCAACAGTTAAGCAAATTATTTTTTTTCCAGCAAGTCTTGCTCTCAATTTTAATTATAATCTAATATTTCTGATGAGTTACAATTTGTATGTTTCAAATGTATTATTTTCAGGAACTTGATTTGTATGAAATGACAGTTTGTAAATACTGCTGTGACAAAAGTTACAGTGATACTGAGGAATTCTGATAGATGCATTGTGCTCTGAATAAAGTGTAAGTTTAATCCAACCTTGCTGCCTGCCTTTGAAGGTAGTGGAGATCCCTCAGGGTCCTGAGGATAGTAAACACCTCAGTTGAGAAAGAAATTGACTGGCAAGAGAAATGTTAGTAGTCATAATGGTTGAACTTAACTACATGAATATTTTTTTCATCAAATCTTTTTTTCATGCACATGTGATTTCTAATCTTAGACTAGCACTTTGACTAAAGTGTAGAGAGTTATTTCATGCTTGAAAATTCATCTGAATTGAGTTACTGCATAGCTACAAACCTATTCATTCCTGTCTTTCAAAAATCAGTTATTTTTTCAATTTGTGTTGTAGTTCTAAATCTAGTTTCTTCAGTGCTCCTAGCCTTAGATCTGAAGTGCTCCTATATCCCAGTCTCCCTCCCTTCCCTGTACCCTGCTGGAGAGGTTACTCTTGCTTTAACAAGAGTAACTTTAACAGAAAAAACAAGAGTGTCTTTAACAGAAAAAACAAGCTTGACTATTATTTTTTTTTCATTGAGCATCATTGTAATGCACTTAGCATTTACAGAAGCATTTGGATTTTATTTCTGCGCTGCTGCATAGATCATAGAGTTCCGTAGAAATAACAGAGGTACTAGGGAATACCTGAAATCTGGAATTACCTACAAATATTTTACTAAAGGATGGGCAGTGGAAGTTTGCCTCCTGGTCCATATGTGATCACCATTAATACAGTTTGGGGAACTCTCCTGTATTTTGCAATATTTCCAGTACTGTGCCTGTGTTCTTAATACAGGAAGATGGACTTGAATGTCTGTCCATAGCATGTATCCATTATCTGGAGAGAGGAGTGGACAGTTCAACAAAAAGAGGTTTAATATCCCATCCCTCCTTCAATTCTCTAAAAGTCCGTTTAGTCTGCCTTTCACAAGACTTTGGGCAAAGATAATGTACTGTGTTCATCTACCTCCTGTTTCCCTGGCCATTATGAGTTGAGCTGCTGAAACTAAAAAGATTATCCATGTTTTAACTTGTAGAGTGTTTGGCAGTATTGAATTCTAGTGTAACAAAATCAAACTGAATTGTGCTCAAGTTCTGATTTCATTTTGCATAGGAGTAGTAAGCAGTTGGTCCAGCTCTGAGTTGAGAGGTGGAGCATTTCTCTCGTGGGGGTGAGAGGGTAAAAGAAGCCCAAACAACTAAACAAACAAGCCCACAGTATTCAAGTGCTATTACTCTCTTTGTGATTCTGGGGATATACATGGTCCATTAAGATCTTTGAACAATAGTCTTAAAATTACAATTCTCCTTTATTGTATATTTTCTGTTTGCATGAGATTTGTCTTAACAATGAAGTTTATTGTTCTTTTCTTATTACTTTTTGTTATTGTTGATACAGTTATGTAGCTTTCTGTATGAAACTTGTTGATATGCTCCTCTCATTTGGAATTAAACCAATTTTGGTATTTGATGGATGCACCCTACCTTCTAAGAAGGAAGTGGAAAAGACCCGACGAGAGTAAGTACTGAACTGTATTGATTTGCAAGAAAAGCAGCAAGTTTAACACTACAATTCTTTTTAAATTTGAAAAACCTCAAGCTTAAGTTAGGTAATAATGTTTGATAAACTTTTCTGCAATGTAATGTTATTTCAGTTAATTTACATTTAATAACATACAAAACTCTTCTTAGAGGTTTTATTCTAAAAATAGAAATGCACTTCATAAATGAAAGCACTTGTAGAGAGGAAGTAAGTAAACTTCTGAACATTACTTCCTGTAATGTATTAAAGGCCTTTAGTTTACCTACCCTCATAGTCTCTGGACAAATATTTCTTCCTAATATATTTTTATTTAAAAATAATATGACCTTCCTCTTTTTTCTCTGCAAATAATCAGATAAACTTATTTCAGGTTTGGATTGAGGTCCCTTATATAGTGGGACTTTTCACTGAAGTGGTAAGATTTTGGTTTTTTTTTCACTAGTGTTTTTATTTATAAAGTCTCATGGGACTTATAGTTCCTTCAGCATGGAGAGAACAATTTCTGATATTGGGAATGAAGTAAATGATGCTGTCTGTCCTCTAAACCAGTAAGTATCTAATGTCAGATACTATCAAATTCCATCAAATCTATTTTACTGCAACCTGAAAGTGGGCGGATCTTTTATTTTACACCAGTTCCTGACTTTTCGCTGTTTTCTGAGAAAACATCACAAATTTCAACTTGCCAACCCAATTATTTTTGCTAATACAACTGTTGTATGCAAATGTTTGCCATTACAATTGTTATTATGTTTTAAAAATTACAGAGATCTACGAAGTGTTCCTCTGTAAAAAGGGTATTTCCCACCCCCCTGCACCTCCCCCTTTCCTACCTGCCTCTCTTAGTCTGCTTGGCTATTTGTTCCTGTAAGTGGAAAGTAATCTGAGCTTGGTGGATATTTTTGTCTTTCAGGAAGCGTCAAGCCAATCTTCTGAAGGGGAAACAATTGTTAAAGGAAGGGAAACTGTCAGAAGCTAGGGAATGTTTTGGGCGCAGTGTGAATGTTACCCATGTCATGGCTCATGAAGTCATCAAAGTAAGTTGTCAATGCTGTTGATACTGTGTAGACTTTTTAAAACTGTCAGTAGATAGCATATCTTGCTCTGGTTTTGTATGGCTATGTCAATACCTCTTGTAGGAAAGAAAAATATTCCCCCCTTCTTAGCCTCTGATGAAAACTGATGCAAAGTACTTGTATGATTCTTGTTTATGTACAGGCTGCACGAGCTCGAGGAGTTGACTGTATTGTTGCGCCATATGAAGCTGATGCTCAGTTGGCTTATCTCAATAAGATTGGCATGGTTCAAGCTATAATTACAGAAGACTCTGATCTTTTAGCTTTTGGATGTAAAAAGGTATGGAAGAAAATATTAATAGCCTTTACTTCTTGCTGATATCTTAAAAGCAGAGTTTGAAGTTGCCAGGTGTGTTTGTTGTATGGATTTACTGTTGTACAGTTATGGGGGAAATGGAACAGATGAGAATAACACTTGGCCTGTTTTTTCCATGAAGTGTGACAAACTAGCTTACATGGGTGAAAATTGTTTTCACTTCCTCTTAATTTCCAGGTGTTTCTGAAAATTGACAAGTTTGGAAATGGACTAGAGATAGATCAGGCTCGATTAGGAAACTGCAAGCAGCTTGGAAATGTATTTACAGAAGAGAAATTCCGCTACATGTGTATTCTTTCTGGTTGTGACTACCTGCCATCAATTCATGGAATTGGGTTAGCTAAAGCATGCAAGTTACTAAAATTAGCCAACAATCCAGATATTATAAAGGTAAACTTGGTTTTGCTTTGTGTGTTTGCTTTCTGGGAGCCTGTATCTGTATATATGAAATTAACACTGAATTGAAAATATATGGGAGGGTCTTGACTTCGTCCATTTTGAGGAGAATGCTGAAAGAATTAATTAAATGAAGCAATTAAGCTTTTTTTTTTTTTGATAGGTTATTAAGAAAATGGGGCAGTACTTGAAGATGAATATAACAGTACCAGAAGAATACATACAAGGTTTTACACGAGCAAATAATACGTTCCTTTATCAGTTAGTTTTTGATCCTGTCAACAGAAAATTGGTTCCTCTGAATGCATATGGTGATGATGTTGATCCAGAAACACTAATTTATGCAGGACGGTATCCTTTATGTGTTGAAACAGCAGAGTGGAGAAATAAGAGGGAGCAGGTGTGAGATTTTGTACTCCTTTTCATTGCATCTCCACTATTGACTAAAGCCTGTATTTTTTTTCTGCAATCTTAAAAGTTGTGGGGTGGTTTGTGGTTGGTTTTTGGTTTTGTTTTGGTTTTGGGTTTTTTCCCTCTTCTGCTCTGATTTTAACTAATAATAATTAAAAAAAAAAGTTCAAGGGGTTACTGGTTGATGTGTCACTTACGTGTCTTTCTAGGCAGAAGTTATTGATCTCTTTTGTTTTTTTTTTTCTTCTTTTCCTTTTTTCTTTCTAAAAAGCATCTCATTAAATACAGGATATATATAAACTGTTTGAGTTGCTTTGTAATTTGTGCATGTGTTAAGTGTTACAATCTGCCAATTTAATTTTTACAGTCAGTGTTCAACTAATTCCCTAATCTAAGCATTCCCTGTTTTACCAGATACCTCTTCCTATAGAACAAGTAACATTTTGCCACACTTGTGCATCATAAATTTCAGCATGGAAGATTACGAAAATGAAGAAAGAATGGGGACTGTTGAAGTAGTTACTAATATTGTGTGTTGTTCAAGCCAGCTAATCTCTGGCACTTCCAGAAATTAAGGAGGAGAAAGATGGTAACTTTCCTGCTGATCAGTGAAGGTTTTCCTCTTGACTTTTTCACAATTTGTACTGCAGATCTATTACAACTGCAGTTGCATTGGATCGAGCCATGAGAATTAATGCTTTTGGTTAATATTCTAGTAATGCTTTCTGGCATAAAAATGGGAAAAGGGTATACTGACTTTCATGCTACAGTTCTTGAAATTCATTATAATAATCAGATATTTTCCTTTATGATGGGGACAGACATTTTGGGGATGTTACTGCATTTCAAATTGCTATTGGCAACATTGATATTGATACAATGGAACAAATTGATAACTATAACCCTGACACTGCACAGGTAATATCTTTGTTCTCTGCACAGGTAAAATCTAACTTTTCAAGACACTTGACTTTAATGTTTGTTTTACTTATTACTCTCATAATTTTTGATAAGTACTTAATACTATTGACAGAAGCAACTGATTTAAAAAGAAAATTATCAAAAACGTTTTGAGTATTTTTTTTCCAGGTATATAACTCTGGGGAAAATAATTTANAACATATCGAAAGCTTGAGAAATGTGGGAACAAAAAGAAAATATTTGTGTAGAGTATGTCAGCAGTTGGTATAAAATGTCTTTATATACTAAATCAGGAAATCGTACATGGAAGACAACATTATAAAACTGTCTTATTTTTTAATTTTTTTTTCTTTTAGCCTGTGCAGCAGAGAAGTTGTAGCTGGAATGACAGACATGTTAATCATGTAAATAGCATTTGGAGCAGAGACTACAAGCCTGGCCCTAATGCAGATGCTGCTCCCAATAAAATGCATTTGCCAGAGAAACCAACAACCAGAGGCATGGAGAAGATAATTAGTATTAAAGGGCTCAAACTTCCAGGCAAAGAGCTCTTAGCAAAAAGGCCAAGGACTGGTATAGTTTTATTTTAATAAGTGTATAAATAATGGTAAACAGTTGTGGGGGAAAGAAGAACTTCATTTTTAACTTGATCACATGATATTTTAGAGGCCTAACTCTAACTTGTGTTACCTGTTTTCATCAACCTGCAAGATGAATCATAATACTGAAGTGTATGTAATGATTAAGGATGGCAGCAAGCTTTCCACAGCACTTGATTTTTAGCTTTTTCTTTAGCTGTTTATAAAAACGTTGTTGTTTTTAATTTTAATAACAATTGTTCTATTTTTAGATATTTTTGGTTTTAATTTCCATCTTATAAAGGCTTGTGAAGAAACAAAAAAATAGCCTGTTTTTTCTAGAGTTGGTATTTGGTGAGACAGAAAACTTCAAAGAATGTTTTCTGTACTCTTCTAACACTCGCCTGTATCTTCTGTTGTCACTTTCTCTAGTAAGTCTGCGTTATCTTGTCTTCTATAACACTGAAATTACATGTGGTGAGATAAATTGTGATCTTGTAATAGAAGGGGTGTTTCTCTGTTCCCATTGTGCTTTATCTAATATGTTAAGTATTTTTTCCTCTTCTTCCTTCTTTGCTTTCTGATTATGCTGCTAGGGTTCCTTTTTTGCCTTTGTTACACCTGATACCTTCATGCTGCCTGGTTTAGAATCACAGATTAGAATTATAGAATGGTTGGAGTCAGAAGGGACCTTAAAGATCATCTTGTTTCAATCCCTCTGCCTTAAGAGTTTATCAAGATTTGTAGTTAGTTTAGCAACATGTCTTTCAGTCAAGGTAGCTTTGCTTTCAAATCATGTAGAAAAAACACATGACATCATCATGTTTCATTTCAGCTGTTCTGCATTCACTCCATCTACCATTTCATAGAAAGTTACTTTTAAGGCTATGTACTAGAACACAACTGTGTTAAAGACTTCTGAACTATAAATTTTCCAGACCTTGCTAATAGTTTTAAACCCGTGAGATTAGATATGTAATGCTCAGTTCTCTCATAATTGGTTACTACAATGATGCTTAAATTATCTTTAGATTTAGAAGAAATCTCAGATGGAGATCTGTTGAACCAATATTCATTTTCAAAAGCAAAAAAAATCAAGAAGGAGAGTGATGGTGATGGTCAAGCACAAAAGAGTGTCTCAGCGATACAAAGCCTTGATTCTTCAGGGAATTCTGTCACTCATGAAAGCTCTAACTCCCTGCCCAGAGTTAGAAATAAATTTGCTTCCTTTCTACAAAGGAAAAACAAGGAAAAGGATGCTGTAATCATTCCAGGCACAAGAAGCAGGTAAGAAAAATACTACCTTGGACTTTTCTTATGCAAATACACCTGTAATCCTGAATGGAGATGGAGAACCTTTTTTGCTAGACATTCTGTCTATGTGTGAGATAAGTAATGTCAATTTTTTACTGCATACACTGGGGCAGATGAAGACACTGGGACTATTCAATACAGTTTAGCCTATGATCATAATTAATCAGGATTTTACCATATTTCTTTTCCAGGTGAAGGTCATATGACCTCTCTTTAAAATAACTGCTTTGTAGTAAAGGTGAAAGCAGTTGCTCATATATTGGCTTATGTTGACAAGGGCTTTTTTTGTTTCAGTCAAGCCAAAAATGGTTGTGCTCTATGATAAATACCTATTCTTATCCCGTTCAGTTGATGCTCTTGCTCTCTACACTAACACTTTGAGAAAAGGGACTTCGGGTTTATTCAATTTTTCTTATAGTTCGCTGGGTTCTTTGGTCACACTTGGCTGCTGTAACTTAAATTGGTTTTATGAAGTATCACAATTATGTCTCTTATTGTGTAATTTTTATCTTAAATAATAAGTGTGATGTATGTGAGCAGTATAACTTTACAAACCAATATTAATACTGGTGTTCTCTAGCTTCAACTCACACCTTCCGAAGCTGAGAGTTTTGTTATGTTGCACCAAAAATTGAGACTCGTCAATGATGGTACATTCTTCTCTAAAGCAGTGCAGTAACTGTTTTCTACCTTGCCTTCTTTTTTTATTTTTTTTTTACTTTTTTAGATTTTTCTGCAATGATGCAATTATGTTTGATGGCAGAGCAAAGGAGGATGATAGTGATCTAACTCAAGATGCTGAGCAAGATTGCCGGAAACAGGAAGTAGAACATGTAGCAGAAGATGTTTCTCAGTTGTCAGAAACGGAAAAGCTAACAAGAACTGTCTTTACACCTCCTGGAGAAATACAGAAAAGTTGCTTCCAGTGGTTTAGCAGCCTTGTAAATAATTTGGGAAATTCCAGTCCATCTCGTACTGTATCTTCACACCAGTTGCCTCAACAAAGAAGCAACTGTGTGGTATCCCAGGAAGATCAAGTTAATGGAATACAAACAGAGAGTGGGACAGCATGTGATGAACTGGAGGAGGAATTCCCCCTGTTAACAGAACTGGAACAGTCATCACATTCTCAAAGGTCTTGTGAGCCAGCAGAATGCAGTTTGGAGTCTTCAGAAATACTGCGAGCATCCAACAATGGTTCAAATGCAGAAGTAAGAAAAGTAAATGTTACTTCAGCACTTACTTTCACTTTTAATCGTAAAAGAAATTATGCAACAAATCCTCCTCTTTAAAATGATACCATACAGATTATGTAGCTTGTGCTTAGCATAGTTGTGTAGAATGGATTGACTTAAATCAAGTCCAGGTTTAGTTTGTTTTCAGTCTTTCCACTACTTTCACTGTAGTGGTTCAAAAAATACCTGGTAGGCTAGCTTTTGTTCTCTGTTTCTGTTAGTCCCTGAAGAAGTCCTTTGAGAAAGTATATGTTTGTCACCATTGTGTGGAGAAAAAAAAAGATGACCAAACTGTATTAAAACCAAATTAATTTTCTCTTGATGAAGGAATCTGACTCCAATTCAAAACTGGATGGTGATCGGTATACTCGGTCTCCAGTATTTTCTGCTGTTCAGACTAACAAGAAAGATAGGAACATAAAGACCAAGGTAAGAATTCTTTTAACTTCACTGTGAGCTCTACTAAACACTGAGAACTAGTTTTTGTTGTCTGCTAGTTCATTCTAGAACTCAATGAAAGAATCTTAAGCAATGCGCTTATTGGCAAGAAAAAACTATACTCTTATTCATCTGTATCAGAGCTGAGATGAAGTATAACCATGAAACCTATGAATGGTATCACTTGCAACTTGTTTGGGGCTTTTAAACACTCTGGTAAAAAATAAGAAGCCAAGCTAAGGCAAAAAAGAGCCCTTAACTTACCTTAGGTATGCTAAGTACACAGGTTTTAGGATGCAAATTGTAGTTTGTTCATAATCCAGATACAGTTACAGAATACAACCTCATTGTCTCAACAAATCTGCTAGTTTAACAGTCTCCTTCCTCTTTAGCTAGAAAAAGCATGTTAAAATTTCAAAATCTAGAAAAGTTTTAGTCAGCATATCTTGTTTAATTGCTTTAGTTAAAAGCCTTGGTAAACACTAACAAATTGATATGGAACGACAATCAATTTTCTATAAGAGCCTGCATTTCAGTTACTTTTCCTATTGGTTGGGCACCTGCGATTTCACTTCTATGTGGCTTCTTAGATGTCTAGAAATAAACTTACGGCCCTTGTCTTTGACATTTCTAAGAGCTTTAGCCAGTTTGTCTAGTTTACGAAACTTCTAATATCTTAACAGTTAGAAGTGGTCTAACTCCTTAAGGCTTTGTTGAACTATTCATAAATCAAACTGAAATACCCACTACTAGAATATAGTGTGCCGTTTGTACAATAGTGACATCCTGTGGTTATTGTTGGTAGTGTCTGTGTTAAGCAGGATAGACATCTTTGTTCTAGAACACCTAGTGACCGAACTGATGCTTTTTCATTAGATTAGCATTTTGACCACTTCTCAACAAGACTGACCAATGAAATGAAGTCATCCTGTGATCCAGAATTTTGTTATTTTGTTTTTAAGAATGTATTTAATGTGTTTTGCTTTATGTTCAGCTTAGTTCATTCTCCCAACGTACCTTTACTAATTACTGGGGAATGCACAATGTAGAAGTACTTCGGTAATGTAAGCATCATCTATTTAAAAAAAAATTCAGGATGCTTGCAGCTCTTCAGACAATAGGAATCTGTTGAAAAGTCACAAGGACAGTAGAGTTAGTTTTAAAGCAATCCGCTAGCAGGAGGATTTCCATTATTTCCATGGCCATATATTGCCTCTGCTTCCTTTGTCCTGGTAGTAGTACTTACAATGAGTTAAATCAGAAAACTGGCCTGACTGAAAAGTAACTTGATAACAACTAAAAGCTCAATTATATTGGAATTTGGGCCCATCCAGACTCTCAAGCTTGTGTGAGTCGTAGCACTAGTGAGACCATTGGAACAAGGAACCAGAATTGAAGAAGGGGGGATAGACATAAGGAGAAACACTTTTGGCTCAGTTTTCTCTTAGGATTGCTTACTGCAACTGTTAAACAAGGAAATCTTTGCTTAAGTACATCAAAATATACCCAAGGGAACAATGAGTTCTATATTTATGGAACAGGATATAACTTCTTCTGCAGGCATAGTAATTTGATAATTATGTTTTGGTCCTTGTAATGACAGACAGAAGCTAAAATTGCAGGCTGTGAGTGATCACTTACAAGCTGGTAATTGTAATAGTTCATATTCTACAATGAATTACAGTAGAGTAAAATATCTTAGTTCTTCCAAATCGCAAATTTTCAAAAAATTGGGGAAAACAGTATGTATATGTAAGACAGAAGCAAATGATGGAAAACATGAATAAGCTACTTTGGCCATTTTTTAACTTTGTCTAAAAGTACATTACATCTATTTAATTATTGTGCCATGAGTATGTGCATAAGTGATAAATGGGTAGACAGTGATTAAATATATAGCAATAGCTTTTAATTTATGAAGCGTGGTACGCTACTCACACGAAGAAAACCCCTGCAGATTGGACTTTAGTGTGTTTCTTATGTTGTTAAAATGTATTTGTTAGTTTTTGTGCATGAAGTTCAAGAACACAAATAGGATCAACAATATTGTATTAGTGTTAGAAAGCATAGTAACAGTAGCCTGAGTAGCTTTCAGCCAGTTAGCCTGATACTTGCCCCAGAAAAGTGCCAGAAATACAGGGATTAAAATGTGAAATGTAAAATTCACGCTGATTGACATAGGAAATGTCAAAATGAGTTTCACATAGTAATTTATTTTAAAATTCTGAAAGCTGATAATGAAGAATCTTTGTTGTCCTGCCATGTAAATGCATGAAGAAAAGCATATTTGGTAGACTTTGAAAAATGCATTCCAAAGAAATGTGTATTTGCAACCTCTTAGAATACAAAGAGCTATGGAAGCTTTACCAGTTCTTTGAGCTGCATTATATCTAATGTGTTTGAGATGCCTCTTTAGGTTATAGAAGCTATATAAATATACCTTGTTGTGGCAATTCATTTTGCGTTATCTCAACAGAATGTAAAGCACTCTTTTTTTCTCTTTTTTTTTTTTTATTGTAAGCTTTGCAGCATAATATCTGTTGCTTACAGGTTGTCCATTTAACTTTGTGCTATAATATTAAAATGTCACAGGTTCCTGGTTTACATAAATCCAGCTGTATAGGGTCGCGAATTGTAACAAAGCTCAAGCCACTGATACCAGCTAAAGTAAGTGGATTAAGCAGGAGACTGTCACCTGTGCAGAAGAGGAATCACTCTGATGCTGAAAATAAGCTGGGACTGCAAGCCACCATTAGTGAACTCCGGAAAAACTTTCAATTTAAAAGGTGTGTTTGTTCAACCCTCTAGTTACCACCCTATATACTTCTCCCCTTCCTGCCCCCCCCAGACACTCACCAAAGAAACAGTTTTCAAATCAGCCTCTACACATCCCTTCTACATAATTCCATAAAAATAATAGCTTCAGATTTATATTTCCTACATAAAATTTTTAATTTCCTGTTCTTGGTAAAATCATGAAATATGTTTTATGGTAAATGTGCTCTTCTAATTGCTTCTTTCATTCTAACCAGGAAAAGCTCTTAGCTAGAATTCATGTATTGAGGTAGTACTTTTTTTTTCTAACTTATATGAAAATTATTACTATAGTTTTGCATCAAATATTAAAAGGCATTTCTTAGTCTAAATGCATAGCTGCATAAAAGTTGCTAAACTTAAATGAAAATCAGGTTGTTGCTATTTAACTTTATGTGCCTCTTGCATTTTGGAATGTCTGGTTGCCAGAAGAGTTCTGCTTGGTGAATTAACTGACGGAGTATTTCTGTTAGTTGAAGTCTCTCGTTATAAGAGATACTTTTGCACGCTGTAAAATGCTATTGTTTTCCCTTGTTCAGATGACTTGGCTAATGAAGCTTCTCAAATACCTTGAACTTGAAGGAAAATGATTTTTTTAAAAAACAAAAATTAAAAGTGTAGGTGTTCTAGCTTACACTGTTTCTGAGTGCTCAGTAAAAACTCCTGGTGGCAAAGCTCTAAGTGGCAATCTCAACTTTGAATAAATAAGTATTACTTAAAATTATTATTATTAACCTGGAACCAAACTTGATTAGAACAAAAGTATTCTTTTTATACTGAGTAGTAAGTTTGAAACTGGTGAGCATGCATTGAATCAGATAAATATATTTTAGTATTTAGCCTTAATGGTAGGCTATTATAAACTGATTTCTGTTTAAAAAAAATATTACTTAAAGTGAGATTTCTAAAAGTTTTAATACTTTTTATAGTCTTCTTGATGTGGGTTAAGAATGATGTTTTCAAAGAGGAAGCAAAAGTGTTTGTGTATGTATTGCTCAGTCTCTAATTGGGAATATCTGACCAGTGTTGTTCACAGGGAGAAAATTCATGTGTTTTGATGTATCAGAATACATGCAGATAAAACAGAGGGAGCCTAGATGGCACTCTCTTCCTTTGCTCTGCTGATTGTTTCAAGACTTAGTTCCCAACATCCACATTTTATTGATCCATTTTTGGTAGGTCTGTAGCTTCTGGTTGTATAGTGGGTGTATATATTTTTGTATATAGTACTTTGTGTAAATTAAGTACTTGTTTATTAACTTTTAGGGGATTCTTTTCTTAATTTAATTCACAAAAAGGTTTTTCTCACTGCCTGGACTCTGAGTATCCTGTTTATTGGTTTTGGGTTGGGTTTTTTTTTCAGGTTTCACAATGTTTTTAAATTAACTTTGTTTTAAGAATTCTGTTCCCTGGTGGCAAATAAATCATGCTCGACACTAATCTGTTCTGTCATAGTCTCAAGATTTGAAGGATATATATTAAAGTACAATTGTTCAGAACAGAAACATGCCAGAATAAGATGGTGTACGTACAGTCTTTCAGATATTCTGTCATAAAATAACTGGAGCAATTGAAATCCCTTTCAGTGAAGTTTAGTTGTAGTGAAATTGAAATTACATTGCAAATATTTATTTTTGGTTCATTCATAGGTAAGCGGGTAGATAGATGAGGGATCTTGCTTTGTTTTAAGTCATGTGGTGGTGTTATTAGAAATGTATAATATAACATTCATGAGTTTTGTTTTTGGTTGTTTTTTTGTGCAGAGAGTATGAAAAACTTCCTTCGTGTAGAAAGTCAGATCCGTTATCTCCAATCAAAGATAACATACAGCTCACTCCAGAAACAGAAGATGAAATCTTTAACCATCTGGAACATAGTCATGTTCAGAGAGCTATATTCCAATGAACTGCATGCTGTGCACAATAGGATGCATTTTTAATCATTGTCAAAATTTACTTTCTGGAAATTTTATGAATATAGAGAAGATGCTTTGAAAACCAGCTATATATTTTAGTCTGACTAGTGATTTGTCATCTTTTTTATAAAAATGTGAAACAACGGGTACAGTTCTATACTGACTAGAATAAAATCTTTCAGATGCCTCTGTTCTCTTATTCAAAATCCCATGCTAAACTTCTTTCTAAACTTTTTTTAGCTACCCCTGAGTATTTTATGTAGAAACTTGGATTGCAATGTGACCTAAAACAGTTATAGCTGCTGTCTCAACAGTTAGCTTTCTGTTTGATACAGTCATGTTATTGATGGGAGTAACTTGGGAACTGCAGAAAGTAATGTTATTCATCCCCAAATTCTCACATTAAAAGAATAGTCTCTGAAGAAATACGACACATTTCTCTATTTTAGCTGTCTTTCCATGTTTGTATCCAAGAAATGGACACAAAATATCAGTCCGCAGAGCTAAGGGTTACAAATCAGCATTGTCCTCACAACAAAACCAAGTTTCAGTCTTCAACAGTCATTAAATTGAAGAGAAAGAATTGATTTAAATTGAAGAGAAAGAAGAGATTGGGGTCCTTGTTTTGGATAATTGAATTATCGTGAAGTAATATGATGGAATTTCATACTTTTAAAATCAGGATTTAAGTCAATGTAAAGATATACCTGTTTTTTTTTTTCCTTTTTCTAGGGAAGGATAGCATGTCTGCAGCATATGAAGGTACAAAAGGATATCTTAATCTTTGAAATGTATCCTTTCCATTCCTGAGATGGATACTTTCCCTCCATCTTTGAGCGTTTTTGCAAAAATTCTAAGTTTGAAATTGAAATGAGAGGCAGGTTGGTTTTTTTAATTGCAATATACTTTTTCTCTTTAAAAGACTTTGCATCTCAAACTAATGTGACTGGCTGATTAAGTAGCACAGCAGCTGCTCACAAAAGTAGGTTATGTATATGTTTGTGGGAGCAGCTCTCTTTTATATTTGAGTTGAAGGTATGTGATATAAGGAATTAAAGCAATGGTGCTCTAGGACAGGCTTTCTGTCCTATGTGAACCACTAGAAAAATCCCTACTGCTGAAAAACAGGTTTTCTAACAGTTATCTTCAATGAGAATTTTTATCTCTGGTATGATGTTACAAATAAAGTCCAGGGCTAAATGTTTCTGTGTTTCCATTCAGAACTGATGCCTAGAAATATATTTGTAGCAACACAAAAATTCAGTATAATATATTAATGACAGAATGAGTTTCTGAAGGGAAACCATAAAAATAATTTGGTTTCCTCTGTTGCTTATTTACTAGTGTGAGAGTTGGGATGTTACTTTCTACAGTCTGTCCTTGTCTTCTTCCTGCTTTAGTGGATCATTGGAAGAGGCAAACTATTTGTCTTTGTAGGTTTAAGGGACAGATAATACTAATGGAGGATAGGGCATCTTACATGCAGGTTATATGTGTGTAAGCTACCTCTTTTATTTCTGTTGCCAGCAAATACTGCCTTACCTGTTCTTGTAGTTCATTTATTGAAAATACCAGCACTTTACTCCAGCTTCTTAGAGAGAAGCAAAGGGAATAAAGCAAATAGTATCAATATGGATGTATAACATTTAATCACAAACAGATGCCCTGTGGTTTTCTCCTGTGTACTACTGTATGGACAGAAGAGCAAAAATATAATTGATGATGCCTTAAAAGGCATAGGGCATGTAATAACTTGCTGAAGTGCTACTTCAAAGGTATGTATTTGAGAAATTCCTCATGCAAAAGTTTCATTGCACTGTGTTGTATGAACTTAAAGTAGATGTCTTAGAAATCGTACAGAAGTACTTTTGGTTTGTGCTTTGTGTCTTGGGTTCTGATTTACAGGGGATTATTTTCAGAAGGCACCTAATAGAGGTTTTATATACTTACAGATAATAGAATAAATATATATAAGCATGTAATAGCATGCAAGTTTTATAGTCAAGCATGGACTTCTTTAATTGCTGTTTGTTTTATGAAAGATCCTATAACATATCCAAATTAATTTGTGCAAGACTTTATTTGCTAGTTCAATTTGTCGTGGTTTCAGCCAAATCCACCAAAACCCGATTGACAGATGTTCCCCCCTCCCCCCTTTTGGTCAGAGAGGAGAGGAAGGAGTTAAAGAGATTCAAGAGTTTAGAACAAACTAAACTACTTTAATGAAAATATAAGTAATATAATAAAAAGGAAATTTAGGAAAAAGG
>VZRU01010765.1:149234-171893 GCA_013398155.1 Pedionomus torquatus
GGGGCATGATGCGGATGGGATGGAATACCCCTGTTGGTCCGTTCTGGGTCACCTGTCCTGTCCGCTCCTCCTTGAAGGTGGGACCCTCCAACGGGCAAATGCTGAAAATTATCTGACCTTGGTTCTTCCAGCAATAAGTCTAAACAAGGGCCTCTCTGCATACCATCCCTTGGTATAATCAGGTCTTAATCACTGTGAGACGGAACAGCTCTGAACAATGTGCTGTTAATTTCAGAGTTTAGCTAGTTAGAAGAGGCCTAGCTAAGAAAGTAAAACTAAAACAGAAAATTGGTTCGTTTTACCTCAAACCAGGACAAATTTTACTCTGGGTAAAGTAATATTCCATAGTAAAAATCGTTCAGTATCAAAACAGGAGAAATAGCAGAGTTCCAGTACTTAAAGAAGGGGCTATAGGAAAGATGGAGAGGGATTCTTTGTTGGGGTGTTTAGTGATAGGATGAGGGGTAATGGTTTTAAACTGAAAGAGGGTGGTGAGGCACGGGAACAGGTTGCCCAAAAAACTTGTGGATGCCTCGTTTCTGGCCAGGCTGGAAGGGGCTTTGAGCAACCTGGTCTAGGGGGAGATACCCATGTCCATGGCAAGGGGGTTGGAACTTGAGGCCCCTTCCAGCCCAGCTTGAGGTCCCTTCTGACCCAAACCATTCTATGAAATTGTTACAGGTCATGATGAGTTTGAGTTTGCACAATGAAGTATTAAACATAAGGGAAATTCTTCTGGTATTTAATTGATTGGCAGTTGTTTCTTGAAAATAAGCTACTTATGTTAGTAGTAACAAAAACCCTTGCCCCTTGCTTCCACTCTAAACATATTTATGCTAATTCAGAGCTGGTTACAAATGAGAATAGTGGTCTGTAAAACAGGTTCGTTAGAGTTTTGGTTTTGAACAGAAGATAATTTTATTACTTTCTTAATTTTAAACTAAGATTTCAAAAAATTAAACTGTTTTACCCTATACTTACTAATTACTCTCCAAACAGAAATCTGTCAGATGAGTGGAAACCAAAGACTTAGATTGCATTTGAAAATGCATGTGATGTATTATTTTGCTTTAAGCTTAAGGCTAATAAGACTGCTTCCTAGAAACTTAAAAATTCAGATGATATGTTTTTAATACTTGCAGTGCATTTGCTAGTATATTTAAAGAAAAAATTACCCTTCTTGCTCCCTATATTTGAAAGCCTTCTTTTTTTAATCTTATTTTTAGAGGAGATATACCAAAGCAATTTTTTCCTATACTCTAAAGTGAAAGAATTGCAAGTAAACAGAAAATAAATTACATTATAACAATATTTCGTAGTTAACAAATCTAACAAGAGTAGCATTGGCCCAGGGCATTTTTCATGTTCATTCCAGTTGCTTACTGCTTCTCCTCAAGATGGATAACAAATGGAACATTTTTGTATACCAGCATATTTGACACTTGTGCCCATGGAAATTCCTGCTTTACTGCTGCCAATGCTGCCCCCTTAGGCAAACTTAATTTGCCGTGCTTTGCTTTGCAGTTTGTGTAATGAGAATAAGGAACTTTCCAGCCATACTGTTTAAGTCTTCAGAGACTTGAAGTGTGTTTGTGTCTAGAGGCACAAACAAAGGGTTTGAGGCATATTCCAAATCCTAACCTGATTATTTACTTGTTTATAACTTTATAATATGGAGTTTAAATTTGTTTTCCAAAAGTGACCCAGTTTTGAACTGCAACAAAGTGTTATTCTGGTAGGTGAATGATCCTTGTTTATACTACAAGCAATTGAGCTGAAGTGATGTAAAAAGCAGAACTGAAATTGTCCTTGTCAACGTGATTTTTCTGATGTATCTAGCTCAAAGAGAAACTGCAAGATTTAGGATAAATACATACAAAATAGAATCATGCAACTCAGAGTATCAGTTCAAGACTAACAGAAAGAAAGTTACACATTTAGTGGCATGATTATATGCTGCTCTGAGTTATGTTAAATTATACAAAGAGAATTAGTGCATCCAAATTCATATAGGGTACGGTGGAACACACAGGCAATTCATTGTGGTTGACTAACGGAGATTCCCATGATTCAGAAAGTCCTGTTATGGTTCACCACAAGTCTCAGCACAAGGATGATGTGCTTCTTTTCACTATTTTGTTTCCTTCTCATCAGCTCATGAGTTGAAAACCCACTTGTAGTAAACTGTTTATTCTTTTATTTAAAGGAAAAAAAATCTGATATATGGAGCCTTTTGATACTGTTTTATTTTTACAATAGTTAAGGACTTGCTTAATTGTTTGACTAATAGCAGTATAACTTACTTACAACCAGCATTATGTTGGTGCAAAGCCAGGTGATAGACGGGGAGCCTCTGCTCTGTTGTACCTGGACTGACACTTAATTCTCCTGTTCACTTCTTCATGCAAGTATTCAAATGTTAGGAATTTACAATATTGCTACTCAGAAAGCCAAGAACTGGCATCTTAGGGTGGTTCAGCATCTTCCAGTATCTATTCCATGCAATTCATTCAGTTGGAAATTGCACATTTATTGTGTAATGATCATTTAATTAATTATTGTGGTCCTCTATAGTCAAGGAAAAAAAAAAAAAAAAAAAAAAACAACAACAACAACAAACAAACAAAACCCCATATATATATCCATCAGACAAAGACAGAGCTCTTCTCAAGATGAATACCCTTTAGAGAGTAGAGTTGCAGTGTGCTGATTTAGGAAGATTCTGAGAATCAAGAATGCAGTACCATCTTCTTAATTTGGTTAACTGGTGGTGTTGTCACACCTGGAACTGCTGAAAAAGGTGTTGCTATATAGAGGCTAGTAGTACTGGCTTAAAATTATTATGTTTTAGTACAGATGGTAATGTTACTGAAAATCCAGACCATAGCTGTCTTGTTTGTTATTCTGTTGTTTGGAATTTATGACTAAACTGGGAAAAATGAACATCACAAAATATTTGTCAATTATTCTATGTAAAACTATTTCTGTTTGTCTCACATGAATGGTTTTCTATCTGCAGGTAACTTTTCTTTAAAAGCACTCAGTAAATGCCTGTCGATGTGGATGTTTTGAGGTCAGTTAGCAACCACGTTTATATCATCAGCAATATTGATGTTAATTAAAATGGACATTTTAAAAAAACTTTTTAGCTAGGTCTAAATAAAGTATGATTTATAAATCTTTCCTAGACTATATATAGAGAACCCTGACTTCTGAGATTCTGATTGCCATGTATAAGAAACCATTGCACTTTTTTTTATAAACAAGGTAATCAGTATTAAAAAAAAAAGCAAACAACTGTTCTTCTGTCTAAAAAACTGATCAAAACTAAGCTAGATTGTCCCATGTCTAAAATTATATGAATGTTCAGAGATTTAAAAACATAAGCTAATATTTGTATTGGCTTAAAAATCTGTTTCTTGGAGGTCAGTCACAGGGAGACCATCCATCGTCTCACTAAGCTATAAAAACGATACAATTTTGGAGGCTTCTGTGGTTTGTCTTATTTTTCCTGGTTTCCTGTGTCTGGCATGCACATTTTGCCAATGCCAGAGTCTTGAAATGATATCACCCATAACTTAACACTGAGGGATGTATGCTCACAGGAAGCAGAACTCACTTGTCTTATTTGTTACTACTTTCTTACAAACTTCTTATAGATCTGAGAGCAGAACTTGGTCTTGGTTGGGACTACTGCAGCTTCCATTTTTAATACAGAGAGAGGCTTATATTAAACTGGAATGTAAAGAGCAGACATTTTCAGTGTGGTGGTTTGTTTTTTTTTTTCAGAAATGTGCCAGTAAGGGAATGTTCCAGACTTGTGGATTCTTGCGTTGCAGTTAAGTACATTTACATCCACTAACGTGTGTACATTGCAACTAAGTAACTTTTGCATGAATTTCAGTATAGTAACATATAAAACCAGGGTATGGTTAGAAAAAAAAATTATTTATGATCGTATCTTCTATTTTTCAGGGACTATCAGAGTTGTCTGCCAAAAACGTGTGTTGAGAAAGGAAGTACAATTTTACTCTTATACACACCCTCACCTCCCTGGACCTCAATCCACTGCACAATGACTACATCAAAAAAAAAAAAATCTTTTTTAAGAAATGTTTTATACTCTCAAATCATAAGATGGCAGATGGTGACGTGGGTTTGGCTCCTCCTTTAAAACTGTCATCTTCATTTTTTCTGATCAGGCCACCTTATCACCAGCAACTCGGTATGTTTCCTTCTGACTTTTTATGCGCTTTCAAGAATCAGGAAGGAAAATGAGGTTGGGGTAACTTCAGAGTACCAAAGCATGCAATCCTTGCAATGGTATCATGATTCTTTTTCTTCTGCTCTGCTCTTATCTAGCCAAGGATGAGATAGGTGGGAAATAAGTGAAAGAAAGCAATGAAAAGCACCCTTGTGAACCAGAGAGACTTCTGTGGTTGAAAACAGAAAGGCTCTACCTACAATTTCATAGAACCATAGAATGGTTAGAATCGGAAGGGACCTCAAAGATCGAGCTCCAACTCCCCTGCCATGGGCAGGGACACCACCCACTAGACCAAAGTCCCCTCAAAGCCCCATCCAGCCTGGCCTTGAACACTTCCAGGGATGGGACATCCACAACTTCTCTGGGCAACCTGTTCCAGTGCCTCACCACCCTCACAGGAAAGAATTTCTTCTTAATATCTAATCTAAATCTCCCCGCTTCCAGTTTGAAACCATTACCCCTTGTCCTGTCACTACACTTCCTAACAAAGCGTCCCCTCTACAGCCCTCTTGTAGGCTCCCTTCAGATACTGGAAGGCTGCTATAATTTCAGAAAACCAGATGTCTGTGGATTTGATGCTAATTTTTCCCCTGTGAATGCATAGGGTACTTCAGAAAGATTGTGTCAGACCTTTACAGTGTTCCAAACTCCTCACATTATCTTATGTTTATACATTGAGTTTCTCAAGGTTTAGTCCCATTTTTGTGTATTTTAATGAGAAATGGACTCAATAGACCTAAAACTACTTTTTGCAGCAGTCTAGTATTATCTTGTGACCTGACATACACACAGAGCCCCAAACCCTAATCATCTTTTGGAAATCTGCTGTTATAGCAAAGGAGCATCCCTTGTCAAAGGCAGCAAGGGTTAAATGATACAAAACTATAATTGGAACAGCCAGGGTTTCTATTTGTGAGAGTATTTTTTTGCACTAAATTTAAGCAGTCTCAGGTTCAAAATACAATTAATATTTTGAGACATAAAACGTGTTTCACTGTGTTGTGTCTTGATTGCTAATTCAACTTATTCTAATTCTTAAGTAGTCTCTTTATTTTCTGAGTTTTATGGTCAATGACCTGCAGCCTCTGCCTTTTCCATTCCTGTAAGTTTACCGTTGAACAACATCAAGATGAGAAAAGAATTTGAATAGAACAGCGCATGTGATTTTTCTCCCATGGAGAAGGTGAGTGACCAAGAGATTGAATAAGTTTCCAGGCAGGTACTGCTGCTGGAGTTGCAGGGGAAATGAATGTGACCCCAGATTAACACATTCAGTGTTAGTGATGATTAAAATTGTCCCTGTCAGCACCAAATGACTAGACAGGGGCTTCTACTGTGTGACTGACATGCTTAACCACAACCAGCTGTCTTCTAGGAAGATATTTACCAAGGTTTGTACTGTGACTGGTTCATTCACAGTGTTGATCTGACTTTGTTAATGCTGCATTATTGAATGCACAGTCACGCATATAAATTCAGGTGTTTATTACATAACAGAAAATAGTAAATGAAAAAAAAAAAAAATTAGGCAAAGTCCACATTAAAACCACATACCTGCAAGTGGATTTGTGGGCACAGAGGAGACTGTCTTAATTGCAGCGCTGTGTGATTATCCATGTCTGTTGAGGACTAAAGCCTCTTATCCCATCCTATTCAGGTGCATGAAGGATAGCAACAAAGTAGGGAATAAATTACCGCTTAGGTCTATTGCTGTAAAAATCCCCATGCAATGGTTTTAAGCTGCAACAAGAAGAGTTTGCGTTAGACAAATATACATGAAAACATAGAAAAAGATGTTGAGAATCCACAAGCATTCTCGGCAAGCCTCCCCCAGAAATTGTTAGCAAATAAAGTATTCAGAGTGAATTCCAGTGATTGCCTCTAGCTCTGTATATTCAACTGTGCGACTGAAGTGTTTCAAATACAAATAATTTTCATTGTTAACTCTTATGTTCTTGAAATGTTGCATGACACATATAACATAGAACAGTTACCAGCATGCATTTCTGTTGCTCAAATATTATCCAGAGGTCAAAGATCTATATTTGGTACTGAGCAAACACAAAACAAATTCATTGTGTTGGGCTTGTGCTTTTGAACACCCATGTTGGTTCACAGAAGTGAAATGGAACTTTCTCAGGCATCTAGTCTGGTATCTTAGTTCTTTTTGTAGATGTATGATTTAGCATGGGAAAATAGAAGTGGGGCTGCAGTTCAAATCTTTTTTTGCTATAGTAGAAGAAAGCTACAATAAGTATATTTGAAGCTATTATTCTACTTTTATAGCAGCATTTCTAAGCACATCTACAATTTGAAAGAAAGGAGTGAATAAAACCAGAAATTAATAGCTGTAGAGTTCAATATGCAGTGCTTTTTGCCTTGAAGACAAACAATGATGTCAATGAGCCAACTTCAAAGTTGAGTAAATAAGATTAGAATAACCGTCTATAACCTAGGAAGTGGACTGTACTGAAGACATACCAAACAGTAATGCAATTCAGGGAAATTGCTACTGCAGACTATTGTAACTTTTCCAGAAAAATTCACAGAATTCCTTCTCTCTGCTTGTCACTTGTGGCTTAAAAAGTGAATAGCAAGCAAAACAAATTTTTATGTTTTAATATATAAATAAATTAAAATGGGGGCTTGGGCAAAGAAAGGAAATCTTCTGTGTTATTTTTTGCTTAGGAAATACCAGAATGGCAGCCAAATCATACAAGAATTTATCTGTGTTTTTCTTAAAATTTTTACTCCAATAATTTATCTGTTACTCAAAGCTTTTATGTGTTTTAAACCATTATTTAACAGAAGAAACTGAGAGTATGCAAAAGTAGCACTGGTAGAAACCTGATGTAATTTATCTGTGTTTTTTATTGATTCAGTTAAGCACTGCCATTTGGTATGCTTTTATTGTTGTGGTTTTTTTTTTCTTCTTCTTTAAAGCCAATTGAAATTTGGCTTAAAAGTACTGACTAAAACATAGGAGAATAATGTTATTACACCCCTGAAGCTAATAATGTCTCAAAATCAAAGTGGGTATAATTAACTTTAACATGAAGATAACTGGCAGAGTCTCTTGGTCTTTATTGTTGGACAGAAATTTGCCCAACAATAAACAGAAAAAAAAAAAAAAACCACAACATTTTTGCTTTGGAAGGAATATAAGAAAGGTTGTCTGAAATAGTTCATGAAAGGCACAGACACATGATGTTAAGTCACTTCGTCAGGCCGTGCAAGAAATCTGTGGAAGAATAAGAAGTTATATACAACTGGGACATTTTTAGTGCTGTTCTAGATCCTTCCTATCTTCTCTCACACCAGGAAATAATCCTCAAGTATTGTGGGGTTTTTGAATATTATTTGAATAATTTAGACTACTCTCTATAGAGCATTAACTAAGATTATTTTGGTAGACCAATTATAAAACAAGCAACAAATTGCTGCCTATATGGTCTTAGAACTTATATGAATTGGTGAAATCCAAGTTCACAACAATGCAATTGACTTTAATGAAACAGTGTTTCAGCTTAAAGCTATCCAAAGGTAGCAAGGCTTTCTTCTGATGTTGCTCTTGGGCAAGGCTCTTAACAGATTCACCTCTCTACCTGTGTTTGGAAAGCTAGCTAATACTTGTTGCTATTTCAATAAAATACAAAATAGGAGAGTTGGCATCCATCTGTGAAAATCGTGCTTGCTAGAGGATCTGTAATAAAGGGACCGTTTTGTACAGTAAATCACAGCTAATTTCTGGTTCACTGTCATGCCCTGTAATAAAGACAAATGTTTACAACTTTCTGGCCTGAAGATGCAGATCACAAAACTATACCTGAATCCAGCTTTCACAAGGAAAGATTCTTTCCATTTTTTCAGTTTACTAAATAAAGCAGCTCCTTGCGCTTACTAAGTATTACCAAATTTAAGCAAAATAAAGTACAAATGATCTTAGAGTACAAATGTTCTACATAAGGTGTGTTAAGGTAATTCTTCTCCTTTCCTTGACACTTACTTGACACTGGAGAGTGTCAAGGAGTATCATTCTGGGCACCATATTTCAAGAAAAAATTTAGTCGCACTGGAGACAATCCAGAAAGAGTAAAAAGAATGAGCAATAGTCTCAAGGGACCATGAGGGAGGACGGAAAGAATTGGCATTCTTTAGTCTGAAGAAGAGAAGACTAAGGAAAGATGGGATGTCAGCCCATTGTTATGTTTCTGCAAAGAAGAAAACACAAACTATAGATGGGAAAAGCAGTAATGGAAAAAAACAAACAAACAAACAAAAAAACACAAAACAAAGCAAAACAAACAAACAAAAAAAAAACCACAAAAAACTGCGGCAGGAGAGATTATTGTTGCTAAAGAAAACTTCCCTGTAATAGATTGGTCAAGGGCTTAGTAAAGTTTTTCAGCTAAATTTAGTTTTAAGTTTAAAAACTAAATGCCAATGCCTGATAAAGGTGTGAAGTGTAAGCAAACACTGTATATAAATTGTAACTTTTAGACCTATTCTGAAAAACTAACAATGAACTCTCTGGAAGATCTTGTTGTTGTTGTTGCAGTAGGTTTTGCCTGCTTGGGATGATGGGATGCTAGTTGCTGAATGTAGCTAAGTTGAGGCTGAACATTATTTGTGTCAAGCAGCAACACTATATTTTCAGTTTGGTTTTCATTTAATTTTTCAGACTGGCAAGAAAATCTGTTAGGGTAGAAATGGTTCAATCCCAATTTTTTTATTTAATTTTGTCTTTATGTAGGCTACTGTTGGCATCAGTTTTGCTTGCAGCTCTGTGTAAGTTCTGGGCCTCTTTATATTCCTATTCTGTTAATATTTCCAGAAGTGAAATGTTGCTTTAGAGGCTTTCAAACAAGGTGTTCTGAATCATTCTATGCTTAATGAGAAAACTGATTTTACTCTTTTTTTTTCAGTCTTCTTTAATCTTGAATGTTTCGATGCTGAATTTGCAGCCCTATCTTCCTGTTCCATTCCTGCTCCTTTCTGGAGATCTAAATAATAAATTCATTGAAGAGTACCTATTGTAGCTATAAACAAGCTATGAGTGATCCAGGAGATTATGTGTAGATATGCACATTAAAAATACATAAAGATTAAAGGACATTGTAGACTTTTAGTCTTCTGAATGGAAACTCTCAACTTTATACTTCATGTGTGGACAGGAATTCATAACATTTGTAATACTCATATTTACTTTGTGCTTCTAGATACCTGTTATGTAGGGAAAGACCACTTACTAGCGATCCATAAATACACATAATTGGAAAAGATTAACAAGCTGAGCTTCCCTACTCAGAGTGCTACTAGAAATCATCAGGTACAGTAAGTAGATGAGGCTACCCCATCACAATTGTATTTTACCTAATATTTTATATTGTACCATACCGTCCTATCTCCACAATGATGAAAGTTTTCTGGATTGTTTACCTGCTTGACAGAATAGAGTAACTGTGGCACATGCAATTGTAGCAACAATAACTTCTGAGTTGCAGTCAGTTCTAGTGTTTATACTTTTCAGTAGCGGATCTCAAAGCATCAGAGGCCAGCGGGAATTGTCCTTGCTTTTCTTAAACAACAACCACCAAAAAAAACCCCCACCAAACAAACAAAAGGAAACCCCAAAAAAACAGAACGTGTAGGATTGGGGCTGCCATGATTAGCCACTGTTTTCCTGCTGACCAGTGACAAAGTCAAAAATAGCACTTAGGAACCTTGAATCCCAATCCTACACTGTAACACAGAGATAGTATCCTAAAATCACCTGAAAGCATCTTGAAAAATATATCAGTGCTGAAGCCTGGATATAGGACTATTAATGGGACCCTCTGCAATGGGTCAGAGGTGGTCAGAAAGGAATGGTATAAATGTACAAGCCCAAAAACTTTGATTCATAAGGATGACTATAAACTTACTATTATTCAACTTTTAGGAGGTCTGGGAACAGCACTGCCTGAAAAACTAAAAAGAGAGGGATCAAATAATAGACATGTTTAAGAGGAAGCAGGAGGGATGTCCAACCAATTAGAACATAATCCCAGCCCTGATTCCCGGAAAAAAACATTCATCTCATTACCCCATCTCATGGCCATGAAAGTTCTGCTTGTGTATAACTTTGGGTGACAGAACAGTATTCTTGGAAAAGAGTTGCATTTCAGCGGGAAACCAAAGATGCATGTTTATTTGATGTGGTACTAAATGACTGGACAACCCACAAGAATGCATCAGTCCAGTGAGTTATATGTGTAAGCCTCCATTGTCTAAAGTGTAACTTAACTGCTTCTGCACTTGAGATGTGTATGTAATGCTATCCTGATATCACTGTGGCTGAGAACATCTGAACATTCCTCAGCTGTGCCTGCAGGAGAATGAGTGCAAATATGTTAAATTTCCCACATTTATATCTGTTGTGAAATGCTGGCACAGTCTAGCTGTCAGCATTAATACTTGATTTGGGTTTGTGACTCTCTTATTTAAATATCACTATTTTAACTTTGGGAGACTTTGGTATCCTGCATGTAATACTGATTTCAGATGCGAACGTGTGTGTGTCTGTATGTCTGTTGGAGAATAAGAGATTGAAATAGCCTTAGGAGTTCTCTGTAATTCTTAAATACCTGTGGATCAACCTCTAAATATTGCATATGTATAATTAACTTCTCCAATGCTGCATTCCTGGACAACTTACAACGGTATGTAGGTACAAAAAGAGTTGATTTCCCATGGCTACTATAATGCTATATCAAAGTCACACAGACTGAACCTTAAACATCAGGAAAAATATTATAAGTTAATTAAAGCAAAAACAAAGATGACTCCTGAAGTGATGTAACATAGTGTATTTTCATTTATGTGATAAAATATTTCGAAGAAATTACTAGCCAGTTAGATCACTTTATTGGCTCCATTTGTGCTTTTCTAAAAATAGATGTGGTGTGTGCATTGAAAGGTCTATTCCACTTGTGCTGCAGAAGAATCCACTACTTATCATAGAGCTCTTCTGAAAAATCACACCTTTTTTTTCTTTTTTCTTTTTTTATTTTTTTCTTTTCTTCTTTTCTTTCCCCAGAATAGATTAACATTTGGACTTCAGGACTGTGGGAAGCCAGGCATCAGTTAGAGCAGCCAGCTGTTCTTTAATCCAAGGACTGGTATCCTCAGTACTTGTAGCACTTAGGGACTTTAAATGTCATTCAGAGCAACCTTAACTCTACCCATCACGCTTGACTAGAATATGGCTAGACTGGACCAGAGATTCTGGCTCAGAAAGAGTCTGTCACAGCTAGTGTGACATACCCTGAAAAGCATGGTAAGAATGATAGATTATTGGGGAGATCTTTTTTGTTTGCATGCATGTGGCCTACTGAAATTAGGACCTGTTTTGTTGGAAAATGGTTAAATCTGGGAGATTTGTTTTCCAGTAGGATCATATCATAATTTTGGATGGTTGGGCTTTCTTTCCTTAGTGATTACATTTTTTTATCAAACTAAACCTCATTATTTTTAATTGTTCCCTGTTTGAAATTCAAAGGAAATTTGGCTTTGAGCAAGTAGCATTAAAGATGGACACTTCAAAAATGTTTAGGAAAGGTCATGTCTCTTGATAGATGCTTGGACCAATGTATTCTAGCAGCGTTATCTAGTACTTGTGACATAGGAAAGAGATATATAGAAAAGGAGCTTCTGCCTTAGCTTGACCAGACTGTAAATGTCTGGCCTTATTAATCCAGAATTCTAGGTTAGCCTTTGCTCTAAACTCCCTACACAGCATAAGAAGCTATCCTAGGCCATTGTTACATCTTTAATCAAGCAGATGTCTGCACTGCTGCCAGAAAAGATTAGTCTGTCTTGTCTTTTCTTCTCCTCTCCAGCAGCCTTTTCCCTGCTGCTTTCTGTGTCATGCCTCTAGTGTGCACATAGCGACCCTTTGAATCAGGAAAGAGAACATTATCTGTCTGAAAACTAATATCAAGGAAACAAGTCAGTGCTTTTATAAGGAAGCAGGAATGTCCAGGGGTGCAAAGGTGGTAGGACTGCCCCTTTGTGAAGCATTATAGAATTATACTGAACTGAAATAACTATGTAACCATGCTCTCAGGAATTCAGAGAAAATAGCACCTAGAGCTGAAGAGACACCAGCTTATCAAGAAATGGGAGGAGGTATTATAAATCCCAAGTTCTGCATGAAGATAGCTTACGATCTCTCTCAGAATTTCACAGTTAAAGGTGGAGATGGATACTTATCACATATGGTACATTAGTAATCAGAGACCAATAAGAAGGATTGGGGTACACATCTACCACTTTTGTTGAAAGTGCTTTTGCCACTAACCCACAGACTGTACTGGTAGGGAAGTTCTTCCATTATGGCTGAAGGTGCAATAACCCCGTGAAGGAAGGTACTTCAGGTGGTCTGGGACAGAGCTGGCTGTGACAAGGAGTCTGATGCTGTTGAAAGCCGATTTGGATGCTCATCTGGGAAAAGAGGCTGGAGTTCTGCTCTGGCATGAAGCTGACACATTTCGTAGTAAATAGGGTGTGGTGAGAGCAAGAATAAACAGTAGATGTGAAGGAAATAAGAGACCTATTTAAGTTCATACTACCGAAGTGTGCCAAGTGTGCATAAAGCTTCCTTACTGCAAACTAGACCTGAGATGTTCTAAAATCCTTTGTAGATAACACAATGAGATATCAATAAGTTATCTCAAAGAAAATCAGGCAGCCATCTTGAATGAGGGACCGAGATGAAGTTTTTATGACTATTCCCCTCTATGCCAGCAACCAATGTATTGGAACAGAAAGACAAAAAGCAATAGTCAAAATCTTGTAGACATCAGCAATTAAATCTAGTTGTTTGACACTGCCTCTGTAATTAATATGCACAAACCCAGCATAATTCTATCATAGTTTAAAGATAAGTCTTCCCTATCTCTTAGGTGATCTAGGCTGGGAAATTTCATTCCACATCATTTAGGATTTCTTTTAATTTGAGTCACTTTTTCCATCTCAGCAATGCAAAACTGACCCATGTGATTTTATTTATGCTATGTAACCAAGTTAATGTTCTTATTACTCTGCTGCATATCCCATGACACTTTTGCAGGAGGTATGATTCATCTCAACAGGCTTAGCTAGTGAAACTCCTTAAATAACTATATGTGAAACATATAGTTCAAGACATCAAAAGAAAACATTTTGAGAGTGGAATAAGGCCAGGAATAGCAGCTGACGCTAATATAGTATAGTGAGATTTGATGTGTCATAGAGGGTAAACCAAAGCAGACTTTAACCTCCAAGAATCTTTGAGTTTACAGACTAGTTAAAAAATGCAAGACTACAAAGCACATGCTACTTATAGGCTAAAACTGGCTTGTCTTTTCTGCCATGGCTCCATTAAAATGTTTTCTTTTGTAAATAGGGCAGTTTCCTTATGTAGGCAGGCAGAAACAGGTGGGAGTTACTGGGAATATTCAGAAAAAAGAAAAGCTAGCAAGGAGGAGCTGAGGTGTGTGACAGCAGATCAGCTTCAGGGCTCAGAGGAGCAATGGGGTGTTCTGCTGATTTGTTGCTGGGGCTTAGTTTGGAAATCAGAGCAGGTGAGACTTGTGTTTTTTCCACTCTAGCTAGTCCCAGTTTTTGTGCTCTTCACTCCACTTTGGGAAATCCTGTGCCATGAGGGAGGGATATGTGTTTAGATGTAGCAAGGGAAATCTGTAAGTAGGAACAAAACATGTAAAGGCGAACATGTGAGGAACTACAGTTGTAGTTGAAGACAGTTTGTATCTATAAGAGTGATGGTCCAGAACTTCAAGGGAGGTGTTTCAGAGTTGGATCTTTTCTGATTCCACTTGTTCAAGGTGAAATTTCTCCCTACATTATTCCACTTCATGTATCTTCTAAATAAGAGTATCTGTGAAATAACTAGACAACTTGAGTGGGCTTTTTCTAGGGATGGAAGAGACTCTTGCATCATGAGCATCAAACCATAGGATCTGTCTTTCACTCCCCTTAGCCTTCCTTCTGTGAAAGGATGAGGTTAATGCTTCTCTATTTCAGCTGATGGTGCTGTGGCTTGTGAGGAGTTCACAGAATGCAACTGTAAGACTCAGTCACACTGAAACTGTCAGAGAAAAAGGAATGGAGCATATGGCTGTTGCTATCTAGGGACTTCTGTGTTTCAAAGATGATAATGAACATGACAGTGATAAGACCATGGAAGCAGAATTGTCATGAAAGGACTACATTTTACCCAGGACAGTTTATATTTGCTGGTTTTGTCTGAAATAGAAACCATATTACACAAAAGTAACATGTTTTGCCCTTTGTATAAAATTTGAGTAGTGACAGGCTGTTAGAATAGGTAAAACATAGAACAAGTCCCTTTCAATTTGTCAGTTCAGCTCATAGTTTTCCATGGTATGTCAGTCCTAGTCTCTGGAGCTGTCATGGGAAAACAGGAATATTAAATGACATGTGCCCAGTTCTGGATGACCCTAAGGTCATCCTAAAACATCAGTGCAAGCCATTCGTTGTTTCCTCTCCTAGCTTTCACATGTAGGTGTATCTGGACAGTAGGAGAGTGATAGTCTCCCTCTGGGGTCGTGCCTGGAAGAGAATGCCAAATCATACCTGAGGTTATACCAACAGGACACAAGCAATGGACCCATCTGATGCACCTTGCTGGGTGATTGAACCCCTTCTGCTCTTTGACATTGTATAATAATGTTGCATGTTGGCTCACAAAAGGGAGTGAAAGATACCATTAAAACTACCAATAAAGAGACCTTCATCAAAACAAGAAATTCAATAATCTAAATAAATGCAATAAAACTCTGTATTTATTTTTATCCTTTTTTTTCCTCTCCACTCTTCCATCTCCTACTTCCATTTTCTTCTTGATAGTTTTCACATAGATGTAAACATAATGCAAGTTCTTCAACAGTCATGTTGTCTTACTCTAGAACAGCTGTAACTCTTCATTAACACTAACTAAGGGTTTGAACTAAAGATCATGTTTCAAAAAACATCCAATCTTGATACAAAAATTCCTGGAGAGAGAGGATACACTTGCTTTTAATAGATTGTTCCTATGTTTATTACCTTCACCAAACAAATAACTGTCTTTGTGTATAGTCTTGCTTAATTTACTTCCAATGCCTACCTGCTGGATCTTTTCATATGTTTGTCTGCTGGACTGAAGAACTCATTGAAACTGCTTCCTGCCTAAATTATTAAGGATTTTAAAATAGTAGTTTAGCCATCTATTATCCATTCCTAGATAGGTTACATAAGTTGAGTTCTTAGAATATCTCTCCCTGTTTTGTTTTGTTTTGTTTTGTTTTGTTTTGTTTTGTTTTGTTTTGTTTTGTTTTGTTTTGTTTTGTTTTGTTTTGTTTTCCCCAACACTTGAATCATTCTCTTGGCAATTCTCTGAACTTTCTCCAAGTTGCAGCATCAGTCCTGAAAAGTACACATTAGATTGGATGTAGCAGCAGTCATTCCAGTGCCAGGTGCACAATTAAGATTAAAATTATTTCTGTTGTACACACGTCCAAGGATTGTATTAGCCTTTTTTGATGATTGCCAACACATGGTGTCTGCCATAATGTGATTATTTTCATGTTCTACAAGACAAGGCCCAGTATCACATCCTGTAATTATAACTCCTGTTGGACTTTATATGTGGCTCTTCTGTCATCACTGTATGTGCTCACCTTCATATCACCCAGTAGCAGTGACCTCCCCTTCGCTTCTTATCACTGTTCTTTGAAAAATCTGCAGGCTTTATCAGTGATAAATTTATGGCGGGGAAGATTGATTTGTGGTTTTTTTGTAGATTATTGGTTAAAATGCTGTGTTAAAAATAACACAGGCCTAGAAACATGGCTATCCAAAACTGAATTAGAAATACTATTACTCGGTGATGATTTCCCTATTTTCAAGAGGTTTTTTGAAATCTGCTTATAAGCTAGTACATTTTCCCAGCTCCTTTATTCAAAATGCTATGTAGTACCAAGGCAGACACTTACCAGATTAGCTGAAAGTGTTAACGTGTTAGTAGCAATACCTGTTTAATACTAAATGGTAATCTTCTAGAATATTATAGATATATTTTCAGTAAGCATATGTTAGCATCAATATTCAAGTCCTTTTAAACTCTCAGTTAATCAAGTTCTTGATATGCTCTATCATGACTGATTTCAGGCTGAAAGTGTGTGTTTACCTTTGTTAGTTCATTTACTATTTCAAAATAGTGTCCCAATATTAGCTTTCAGTTAGTCCCTTCTGAGTTTTCAAGTGGCTTAAGTGATATCAACGACTCCTTTATGGTCCAGCAATGGTAATTGCTATTTAAGTCTTAGAAAGTCAGACCATAACTTCATTCTTTAACTTTACTTCTTAAATAGGGATGTAATACTTCTCTTAATTGTAGGATTCACTTGCATGAGTGGCTGAGTGATAAAAGATATTTCCCCAGTTATTCGGGCTCTGCTGACCTCATGGAGACAGCTGGATCATGGACCTGGAGTTTGTCAGGTTAGTTTCAAGCACTGATGCTTTCAGCAGGAGCAGCTGCACCTCACACTCTTTTGAAACCACACTCATATACTTGCATGAGTATAAGCTTTTTGAAAGCAGACCTATAAAAGTAATTGCATGAAACTAGGGTTGCCTATACATCTGTGTGTGGTAACTAGGTTACGGGTAAAGAAAAATTGGTTTTGGTTAATGTGTGTTTTCAGGCTAGTGGTTGTAAAGAGATTTTAGTCATCATAGAAATGCGTACACAGATAAACACACATGGCAATAAAATGACCCACAGTGTCTCTCCTTCATGACAGGTAACAGCTGATGAAATTCCTCTTAGCAGTAGAAAGCGAAAGTGGGGGAAAAAATCTTATGATATATATACATGAGCCAGTGATGTGCTCTTGTTGCCAAGAGGGCCACTGGAATCCTGGGCTGCATAGGGAAGAACGTGAGCAGTAGGTCAAGGAAGGTCATTCCCCTCCTCTACTCTGCACTGGTGAGGCCACAACTGGAATACTGCATCCAGTTCTGCACTCCCCAGTTCAAGGGAGACAGGGAACTATTGGAGAGAGTCCAGCGTAGGGCAACAAAGATGATTAAAGGATTGGAGCACCTCCCTTATGAGGAAAGGCTGAGAGAGCTGGGACTCTTTAGCCTGGAGAAGAGAAGGCTGAGGGGAGACCTCATTAATGCTTTTAAGTATCTGAAGGGTGGGTTGAAGGAGGATGGAGCCAGGCTCCTTTAAGTGGTTCCCAGTGACAGGATGAGGGACAACAGGCACAGCTGGAACATAGGAAGTTCCATTTAAATATAAGAAAAAAAGTTCTTTACAGTGAGGGTGGCAGAGCACTGGAACAGGTTGCCCACAGGGGTTGTGGAGTCCCCTCCTCTGGAGATTTCAAGACCCGCCTGGATGCAGTCCGGAGTCATGTGCGCTAAGCAATCCTGCTTTAGCAGGGGAGTTGGACTAGATGATCTCTAGAGGTCCCTTCCAACGTTGACACTTCTGTGATTCCATGATAATGCAGTCAAGGTACGAGTTTCAAATACCTTTTTTATTAGGAAGGTTTCCTAGGTTTTTCTTGCTGCAATTTAAGCCCATTACCTCTCGTAATAGCCAATGTAAACAAGAGAAAAAGACTCTTTCCCTTCCTTTTCAAAGAGCCTTTAATTTGTGAGGAATATCACATCATTTTTCCCAGCCTTTTGTTCTTGAGGCTAAACCACCTCAGTTCTTGTGTCTCTTGTCATAGGACAGTCTAAATCTCTGTTCATATTCTTTTTGGTATGCAGTACTCAAACTACATACAATGTTTCAACGTATGCCCTACCATTGTTGAATACAGTAGAAGGTTTATTTCATGTATCTTGCAGGTTCTACTCCTGTTTAGAAATCCCCGTGTAGTGTTTGCTTTTTTCAGATGCACAATGTTGGCTTATGCTTAGCTTGTGATTCCGTATATCCTATGGACTCTTTTTAGAAGAAATGTTTACAGCCAGTTGTTTTCCATCCTGTATCTGTGCAGCTGATTATTCCCGTGCAAATGAAGTATTCTGCATTTATCCCTCTTAAATAGTGCCCAGGCAGTAATGAGAGCTCTCTTCACCCTTCCTGTAAAATCTTTGCCAACATTTTTTTATGTTTCTTATTGCAAAACCCACAAGATACACATGACTAGCTATTACATGGATTTCTTTTGCCTTTAGAATTATATCTTTATTTGTTTGGAATGCATAGGGAATAAGGACATTAGACGAGCACCAACTCTATTAGCAAATACTTTGGATGCGGACAAGGAGATAAGAGAAGAAAATTCTCAATTTGTATGGTAAACTCCATAAATTCTGGTTTGTTTAACAAGAGATTAGACCCAGATGTGAAGCAAGCAGCATTAAGAAGAAGGCAGGAGCTAACATTGATTAAACCTTTGTAAAGTTCCATGACGTCAAGCAGATCATTAAAATTTCAGTCAGGAGAAAGATCTCCAGCACGTATAGATTTGCTTTGTGTTCTCTTGCAATGCAGTGCAATTGTGACTTCTGATGCAAAGTAATCAGAGTGAGTTACAAAGAAAACATCTTTTTTCCAATGTTTTGTGAAAATATGTCTTTATAAAGTGCTTAGCTCACCTTTAATAACCAAAATAACCAAACAGATCTTCACCAATTTATTCTGGAGGCAAAACTGGTGCTGAACACTCCTAACAATATGACAGAAATAAGAAAATGTGGTTAAATAAAGCTATCATTAAGTGTGAAACTGAGCACATTTTTTAAAAAATATCATTAATTCTCTCACTGGTAGACATAAGTATTCAGGTATAGTAGAAACTATGATAGAAGATGCCAGGCTGAACACGTTTAGCATGTTTGCTTCAAACCCCACAAAGCACCAGGATTTGTTCTGACCTCACTTCTACAGTTTTGGAATCACTGTTCAAATATTCTCTTGTTTAGAACTAGGAAAAGATAAACTGGGCCAGATTTGTTACTTGGAAAAACATGTTTTGAGCACTGAGCTTTGTCTGAGCCTTGAATTCTAACCAACTGTGGATGCTTTTTAATTAATAACCTGCTTTATTTCTTCTAATGTCCCAGTACTAGACCAAGAATAACTTTGAAGCACCTATTTTAATTGTTTGCATAATCTAGCATTGCCCAAAAAATCTCAGACAGTTATTGATTACGGTTCTGTTTCATACTTCAGTGTGCCATTAACTTTCATAAAACCCCATAAATGCAACAAACAGTACTCATGGACCTATGAACACAGATACTGTCCCTGCTATCTGTACTCCTTATACTATTAACCTCACAAAAACCAAAAGTTTGTTAACAGATTTCCAGGAGGGTGGGCCCTATATCAAAATGAGAAATTATACATATACAGCCTAGAAGATTCAGTTTGCAGTCTGATTGTCTCTCAACTCCAATTTGACTTAACATCCTCTAAAGAGTTTACCAACAATAACAGCAGATGCATAGACATGTTATACTCTCGTTCCTCTGTTTACAAACATACTGAGAACAACTCAGTATGATTTGGTATTTTTTTCACTAAAATTTTGCTGGTATTCATAGATAAATCCACTGATGGGAAAAGTAATTCTCAAAACTATTTTTTGTGAAACTATGAAACTGTTTAATTGCTTGGTGCTGTGGCTTTTCCTAGTTTGTATTTTCCAAAGTGATTTCAAATAAACTGTTCAAACCTACCCTAATACTGCAATTTATGCTTTGGCTCTAGTTACATCAAAAATCATGGAAAAGATGGACACAGTTTATGTATCCCTATAGAGATAAAAGGAGAATTAAGAAGGTGAGTACTTACTAAAGAAGTATTTGATTTAGCTACCAAACAGTGGACTGCTGCATCAAGAAAATAATTATCAACAAGCAGTCAGGATGTGTGGTTTCTCCTGCACATGCTGGTCGGTATGGATTTTTCCTGTTTCAGCCATTCGTCCTCATTCTCCTCTGCCCCTTCTAGTGATAAGAAATGTTAAAGGGTATTTTGACGCCCAGTCTCACGGCACTTCAGATACAGAGCCTCACTCTATTGCCAGGTATAACTTTCTTTCCTCTTTCTCCCTATAGTTAGAAACTGTCTACTTTTAGCTATTCCCCTTCCCCTCCTTTCATGAGACTGTTTCAGCAGTTTATAGGGTGTGCGTAGGGTTTGTGTATTTCATAAATGAAGTTTTTTGGAAGCAATTGTGGAAAGAACCTGCTGGGGGAGTTAGGGAGCTTACCACTAGAACCTCCTTCCAGATTTTTTCCTGAATCACCAAATGACGTAATCATCTAATCGCTCAATATACAAGTTAGGAAATACAGAAAGGCAAGGCTAACTTTAAGATGGGCTTGTTCCTCTGAGAGAAGCCAAACATATTTCTTTATCCCTTCAGGAGTATTTCTTTATCTCTGCAGGAGTACTAAGCTGCAATCCTAAAACTACTACTGTTTCAAGACATGTTTTATGAGTAGAGAAAGCTCTGACAAAAGCGTCGCAACCTCAGCCTGCAAAAACTCTGCTGACTTCTTTACAGCACTTTTGGAGAGATGTTTTGATAAAGTACATCTTTTCTAACTGCTCACCTTCTTCAGTTTCTTAGTTCTTGTTCTCTTGGATGAAAATATATGTAGGGTGTCCGCACTGCAAATTACTGTTGGCCAGCTCTGCATCTTACACATATGAAGTATTATGAATTATTATAGATTTATTTCCTTCATGTGCTGGCAAACTTCTCCCCACTGCACTTCTGTGCTCTGTTTTTTGTAATGTTACATATAGATATTCCACTATAACTTCTTATGCAGTATTGCAGTTAACAAATCATTCACCACTAAAAAAATCATAAAACACCTGACCAAAAGCAAGCGGGTCTCATTTATAATGAAAACAAATCCAAAACATCCCTCAAAATACAAAACTTCCTCTGCTAAGAATTATCAGAAAGCTCCACCTTATTTTAAGATAAGGAGATATGCCTAGAGTTAGAATAAACTCAGTTTTGGCTTTTCAGTATTACCCAAGTGCCTGTTCCTACATATTGCAATTTTTTATGGGAATCACAGAGGTGTAACTGTATAGTCAACAAAGTTTTTCTTTCATTCACCTTTTCCCTCATATAAAAATAAGTTGTGATTTGGATTTTGCCACCTGACAAACTAGCATAAGTGAAATTAATCTGATGGGAAAAAAATAGAGCAGTTTAGATCAGGAAACAAGACACTTGGCAAAAATAATCATATTTTGAAGAAAAACTTTCCAGAAAATTAAACATAAAACCTTTCATGTCTGCTACAGTGCTTGACCTTTCCTTCTTCTCCCCACCTCCTGTGGATAAGCAAGTGCTTCTTCCCATGAACTGTAACATGGCAGCTCTGCAGCTTTTATGGCTCCAGGGAGTAATTTCAGTGCATGCTCCAGCTTCTGCTGGAATTACTTCATTTACTTTATAGGGCTTTACCTAAATTTTCCACTAGTAAAACTGAAGTCTCTCAGATCTTGCAGAGAGGAAAGGTATACTTGGGAGATGGGTTCAAGCTCCTTAGTCACACACCTCCACTATCATTCTGGGCTTCACCTACAAAGGCCCTAGCTTTTGAAAGTTAATTTTCTGTGTTGGGTCCAGGGAGACAGGAGCTACCGGGGGTACAAAGTGTGGACTGTGTGGCTCAGCCTCTTCAGGGAGAAGAGGGAATTATACCAGGGTCTCCCCCACTCTTTATCCATTGAGTTATAAAGGATGCTTCTCCAAGGCATAACAGAAATCTGGCTCAACACTTGCCCAATGCATCAGCTGCCTTGGATGTCAGAGCCCAATGTCAGGACCTTCCTTTAAGGTCCTGACATGGCCTAGCCTGCAAACCCACACAATCTTTGAGATCTACCTACACTAATAGCAGTTCTCCTCCTCAGTGTTGTAGTGTCTGCCCTCTGCACCAATCCCTTCCTGGAGATTGTCACCTCTCACCAGACTGCTGTCAGATGTGAGGCATAGAATCATAGAATGGTTAGAGTTGGAAGGCACCTTAAAGATCATCCAGTTCCAACCCCCCTGCCATGGGCAGGGACACCTCCCACGAGACCAGGTTGCTCAAAGACCCATCCAGTCTGGCCTTAAACACTTCCAGGGATGGGGCATCCACAACTTCTCTGGGCAACCTGTTCCAGTGCCTCACCACCCTCACAGGAAAGAATTTTTTCCTAATATCCAATCTAAATCTCCCCTCTTCCAGTTTAAAACCATTACCCTTTGTCCTATCACTTCACTTCCCGACAAAGAGTTCCTCTTCTATTCTCCTGTAGGCTCCCTTCAGATACTGGAAGGCTGCTATAAGGTCTC
>VZRU01010765.1:179899-213225 GCA_013398155.1 Pedionomus torquatus
TTATGAACTGTGTCATGGTCAGCTCCTCGGGAACAAGAAACTTGGTTTTGTCCAAGAGAGGAAGGTACTTCTCTTTATGGTATCTCTCAACGATTACCTGTTTTAATTGGAGTCACACTTAGCAAAATCTAAACCACTCAGCTGCCTTCCCCCCTCCCCTCCCCGCTTCAGACAGAAAGGTTCCCTGTACTTCTTTTCAGATAGCAACAAGAACCCCCAATAATACAACGTAGAGATTTACCGGGATTTTCGTTGGGAACTTCGCCCGGATTCCTGCGACTTCTTCCAGCCGGGTGGCTGCGCGGGAGAGAGGAGAAGCGTTACGCGTGTGCGCAGCCCGCCGCCGCGCAGCCCCGCCGTGCGCCCGCCGCCCCTACCGAAACTCTTCCTCAGCTTGAATGGCCTGGCCGCCTGCGCCCCGGGCATCGCCTGCATCCTTCCTCTCGTCGTTCTTCCTTTCCTTCCCCCGCCTCTCCCGCCGCGCTGTGCCCTGTCCCGCTCTCGCTGCTGCCGCTGCCTCTTATGGAGGCGGGTCCCGCCCCGTTCCGCCGTGCCCGGTGCTGCCGGCAGAGCCCGCCCCGCCCGGCGGGCGGCTGGGGGCGAAGGGGTGGCGCAGCCGGAGGGTCTTGTCCTCCCTCACGCGTTTTCCAGGCGCAAAGGGAAGGTGAAATGTGCTGCTGATGAGCCTACCGCTCTTAGCTTGTCTTAGCAGCATCCTTTCTGTCCTCTGCTTTCTTTCTTTGATATATATTGCCCAAACTGCAAGGTACTTCGTATAAAAGACAATATAATACTTTGCCAGGGGACTTTTGACTGCCCTACAGGTTTGTCAAAGGGCACAGCTTCAGGCTCAACTGTCTTCATCTGTCTTCCAGATAGCCAGCCCAGAAGGTCTGTCACCTTCTTCCTACTTACAAACTGCTTTCAAAGCGTTTCTTTTGTTTTAGGTAAAACAACAACAAAAAAACCCCAAACAAACCCCCAAGCATGTCAGGTTTTGTACGTCAGTTTCCATATCCTTAGGCTACCAGATTGCTTATTTTCTGAATGACTTGGGAGGTGAGCTTTTCTGTTTTTGTCTCTAAGGCATGGTCATGATTTTAAGGGTTTCCAAGCAGACTTCAGGTCCATCTATTTGACAAATATGATGAGACAGATTCCCTACTTTTTTGATTGCTTTTTCACCTGCTTTTGCTTCAGCTGTCAGGATGGCTTTGCAGCCAGACATGGCTCAGCAAGGAGTCAACTCATGGCTGTTTGGTGTGTATATAAGTCATTTTAGTGGATCGCTGGAGTTGATCCCCATTACTCATTTGCTTTGTTTATATCTTTACAATACAGTCATTTTCATTTTATTTGATCTGTCAGGCTAAGGGTGACTTGAAGTTTCTAGGGTTTATAAGCTACAGTTTACGAGTTACGGGTTTGGCTGCTTTTTTCAGGGGCCTAAGATGATTTTGAAAAGGAACATCTTTATTATAGTATGTGTGCACTGTGTGTTCATATGTCCTGATTTTCAACCAGTCTTCCCAGAACAGTTTCCAGTGTCTGAAGATAATGCTGCTGAGCTGTCCTTTCCTCTTGATCAGAAAGGGATAAGCTTTAGTCACAGCACAAGCTCCCCCATGTGGCACTACGAATTTAACTCCGAAGAGAAGACAAGATCTTTGAGGAGCTCATGTGCATGAGCTCTGAACTTTGAGAAAGGACTTGAACCTATGCTGGAGTGGTTTGGATACAGTTCTTCATGAACAGACCTCTGCATCAGGGCAGGTAAGCCCAGAGGTTTGCTTACAGAGCTGCGTCTAACTTCAGTTCTTTTGAGTAGAGATGGGGTGACAGATTGAGGAAGCATTAGTGGAGGAGAACATGTCCCATAGAAGTGGCATAATGCCAGAACTCAATCTGGTGAGACACATGTTTAAAAAGATTGAAGAAAAAAATAATAACTTGAAGGGTAAAGAAATGGCATAGACCAGGAATAAAGCCTGTAGGAGGTGGGAAGATGTGTGGAGATTACACAGTTTATCTTTGGAGTTGTGGTCACTGTGGGGCTTCTCAAAGCTGTTCAGGAAGTGGGCTGGTTCTTCCACACACCCGTGCTGGTTTCTGCTCAGTAGATCCAGCAGAAATGTCTGATCTGTTGTGTGCAGACAAGAGGGAACCTGCCACACCAGGGCTCTGCTTTCTGTGTGACTTCTCACTGCATACAAAGTACAAAAGCATGGTTCCATACAGACATCAGCAGCCCAGCCTCCAGACAGAGGTCTTTCCTAACCATAAGCTTCTATAGCAGCTGCTGGTAACAAAATTGAATACCTGGTAAGAAGAGGAGCCAAAGAGGAATTCCCTGGTGATCAGTTACAGCTCTAAATTCTGAGAGAGCTAAGACTGAGCAGAGAGCCAGGCATTAGTTAGCAAGTGCTGACAAATAATGTAATGTCTTTCACGATCCACAAGCAGAGACTGGGAGGCATCGTGTCTGACTGCATGGCAACTGCATACTCTTGCACTGAAGTACTCAGTCTCAGACCCAAATGTGGGATTTATTCCTTCTTCTCTCCTTTCCCTTGTAAGTTTTACTTGCATGCACATAATTAATTAACTGTTAGAGCATTTTTGTGTGCATGGAGTGCAGTTTTCACTGCTTACCTTGGTTTTTGCACTTCTCATCCTGATTTCCTGCATTTTTTGGAAGTTGGGTAGGGAAGTGGGGAGAGAGTGATGAATGGCTTCTAATGTAAGGCCTTTTTCTTAGACTATTCTGTTTCATTCATGCTCATGTTGCTAAGAAAAAGGTCTTTATCAGTATTAGAGAAAGGGCCCGAAGACTTACAAGAAGCACATTTCCTCAAATTGTTCTTGTTTGCTAGTTGCTTGTCATTCAAATCATATAGGTCTGTAGAGATATGCAAGTCGCCCTGTACTAAGCCAAATATAATCAGCTCAGAAAAAGACAAGCCTGCTTTGAAGAACTTGATGTTGGAATTTTCCAGACAAGATAAAATGAAGTAGAAATAATTATGGCAGCTGCAAAAATTCAAGATGCGAAGAATGCATGCAACATTTTGAACACAATTTCATGAGGAAGGCTATAATACAAACGATAACTGTTCCCATATTTTTGGAGCCAAAACACATTGAGTTGATAACAGGACCACCCTGCCTCTCACAGAAATTAANGCTGACTTGAAAAGGTGCTTGATTAAAAAAAAAAAAAGGAAAAAAAAAGGCAGACAAATAAACAGCAATATTTTGTATGTCATTTAAAAAATATAGTATCCTTAACCAGCTGACGGCTGCATGCTAAAAGCACACAATCACACTTCTGAAGGTTTCCAGTATCTGCTGCCATAAGAAAAATGAGATATAAAGTACAGAGTGCTTGAGCATAGCGGGATAAGTTGCTTCTGCAAGGGCGTAGACCTGGCACATCACAAAGACAGGATAACGTCATCATATTAACCTGTCCAATATGACTCTGTATGTACGTCCAGTTGCTATCTAGTGGAACTCTAACTTAGTAGTTTTTTAGAGAGCAATGCTAAACACCTCTTTGAATGGTGAATTCTCCTCTGTTCTTTCCTGCTCTGAAGCAGAAGTTCTGAATTATGCTACTGTAGCTTGTATGAAAGTTTGAATAACGAAGCGTCCCTGGAGAGGCATGTTTGGACAATGTCAGGAATTATAGTGACAGGACAAGGGGTAATGGTTTTAAATTGGAAGAGGGGAGATTTAGATTAGGTATTAGGAAGAAATTCTTTCCTGTGAGGGTGGTGAGGCACTGGAACAGGTTTCCCAGAGAAGTTGTGGATGCCCGATCCCTGAGCGTATTTAAGGCCAGGCTGGATGGCTCTTTGAGCAACCTGGTCTGGTGGGAGGTGTCCCTGCCCATGGCAGAGGGGTTGGAACTCAATAATCTTTAAGGTCCCTCCCAACTCTAACCATTCTATGAATGTATGAGCATTATCTCTGATCTGCTGTGGCTTGGGTTGGTTATAATAAGCACTGTAACAACAGCAGCAACAAAAGTGTGTAAAAGACACTGAGGTTGTTTTTGTATCAGTTACTGGAGTCTCTTCCTCTCCTCTGCAAGTGCTTTTGAACACTCAGATGTCGCAGAGGCAGCATGACATAGTCAAAGGCAGGCATTTTCTTTCCCCTTAAGTGCTGTGAGACAAACAGCACTGCTTTCATGTGGATCTGTCAGGTATTGTGGAGCTGAGGAGCAAAAGCTGTCTGTGTTAACCAGAGGACTGAGATGCTCTGATCAGACTGCTCAAGCAGTATGTGCGAGTCCTATGAGGCTCTAGCCAAGATTTTGCCTGCTGTAGGAAGCATACAGCTATAATCTGGTTACTGCATGGCATTCACTCTTCAGAAGCCTCCCCTGTGCTCTCTGGTGCTCCCATACCCTCGTGGTTAAAAGCCCTGTGAAGCTTAAGGAACAGGAGTGATCAGAGGGCTCCGACTCCTGAGCCTAATGAATTTACACCATGGTAGTTTAAAACTAACCACCTGGCTGCCTGCCCTTCCTCATAGCTGGAGGCTGCCTCCCCAGCTGGCAAAGCTTGTGCCAGCGACCCAGAGCTGATCCCCTGCTTAGTTAATGCACAGTGCAGTGGCCAAGGGCAGGCAGGGCCTCATCACCCCTCCATGCCTGCCACTCCTGCCACCAGGGCAGTAACATCCAGCACATCAGCAGGGTAGCGGCAGATACATTTTAAAGTGCCAAATCTTTACCTGCCAGAGCTCAGGAGGAAAGGCTCCCAGCCCAAAGCCCAACAGAAGCTAAGTCTGTTCTGCCAAGCTTGCTGAACAGTGCAACGCTTAATGAAGGCAAACCCAAGCATCAGACTTAATCAAGAGAAAAACTCAATAAATGTAAAAATGCGGATGGCGTTAGAAGTGATTTGCGTTCCAACGAAAGAGATTCGCTCCACTGTTACATGGTGAAAAGCATTCTAGTTTGCCATGAACTGAGATTGGCTTTTCTCCATAAGTCAGTATGTAGGTGCTAATGAGTTAATTCCAGTGTACCAAAACTTGGATGACAAACAGGACTTTGCTCTGGCTATAAATTCCATTCAGCACTTAGTAATCCTGAATGCAAGACAATGGATAAGCAAGAGAGGCAGAATGCACAAAATAGTTATGTGTAGACTAACAATTTAAATTTGAATGATGCAGCACTAGAGAGACCAAGATTTATTTATTTAAGTATCCTAACTGAATAGGGAGAGAAACAGTGGCATGAGTCTAGGGAAAAAATGTGCCTTGGCAAAATGAAGGCTTATTTGTTGCACTGCAAAAGCATGTGAAGTTCTACAGTATTATGCATTGTTATCTTAAATACGTGCTTTCATGAGGGTCGTCTGTAAGTGAAAATAAAATAGTCAAGTCAAGAGAGGTTTGAAAAGCCCTCAAGCAGTTGGCCAATTTATTGGGTTTTAAATGAGCCATCCTGAATATGTGCACACAGTCTGAAATGGCTGGTTACAGATAGGGAATTCTTTACTTTCTTCTTCCCTTCTGCAACTCTGTACCTGCCTATTTCTTCACCTGTGACAGAGAAGCAAATCCACATTCACAGGCAAGCCTGAAGTAATTCTGTGCTAGTAAGTCACTGTCTGAATTCATAAGTCTTTTTAACGGAATGCTGGAGTATTATGTTTTAGTGGATGCTTAATCCTGTATCTCAGATTTATGGTCCAAACTCAGCCTAAAAAGACTCAGATCACAAACTGAACTCCTCTCAAAATGGTAAGTTCTAAAGTCACCGGTGGTATTTCTGGGTTTGTTGCCTAGTGTTCATATGTTCTTTTGGTTCTTTTTCTTTGTCTCCTGATTATTTAACCCTTATATTGAAGCTAGATCATATCTGCGATGGCTTTTTGGTGTAGTCATAAGAATTAGAAATGAGTTCTGTTACTTTTAAATGAGAGACTACGTGAGTGTTTTGCACCAGAGCTTGGGATTCTGACCTTAAAATGTCTGCTGCGAAAGAAGCTTCAGTTAGACTCATTTCATCTCTTCCCTATTTCATACCTTTCACTGTCTTGCTGGTGTTCAGCTCATAGCGATGGAGTAGTTTCTTCATGCTAGTTTTTGGTTTCAGGTGCACTAATCATGCTTTTCTTGAGTGTTCTATCTTTTAAGACCTCTCTCAACATTCATTCTTTATATTTTCAACCATATTGACAGTGCTAAGTAGACTGAGATAGAGTGAGATATCCTCAGTAGCTTTTAAGTTGTTCCACATGGCAAGTGCTTCTGTTTTAGCATTTTAAATTGGGGAAGAATTTGAGACCTAGATTCTCAGTAATTTTCTGCAAGTGTTGCTCAAACTGGTGATTCTAACTGGATGTAAAAAAAAAATCAGTGACTCTTTTTGAGGAAAGCTGGCATAAGCTGGAAAACTGTTGATCAGGGTCCCTGCAAGTCTATCATTGCAAAGATGCAATATATTATGTTTTCTGTATATCTGCAGAAAAAAAACTAATTTATGTTGTTCTTGCTAGCCAATTCCTTGGTCATCTTTGAGAAACGGAAGAAATGTTCCTCTGCATGGACAAGATGCTTAGATTTTCTTTGAGCTATAGTGCTTCAGTTAATGGATTTCCTTTGTAAAATATCATAACTTTCTGTAGTCATGGCTGCTTGACAGCTAGCAATAACTGAAGTATGCTGTTCAAAGTTTCTTGATAACAAGACCGTCCTGTGGAATTTCGCCTGGTTAAGCCTATTGCTTAATCATTGGCGTTTTTAGGAGAGCATGCTATAAGTGACTGCTGGTACTACATGCATACCAGCAGCAGTAATGCAAAAGCATGATGAAAAGTGAAAAGCTCCAAATTTAACTCTGATTAGAATTTACTGAGCATCTGATTTTTTGGACATCTATTATGGGCTGGAACTTTGGGAACACAATTTTCCTTTTCTGTTAATGTGTCTGCCGTTTGACCTCATAGCCCATTTACATTCTCTCTTACTGGTTTTAGTAGTGCTCCTACTATGAGTACAGATCTCAGCACTTGTGCTTTCATAAGAGGCAACAGCCTCCCATGCTCTGCAAAAATGGACTTTGTTTTGTTTTGTTCATATATGACAATATTTTTTTAAAGAGGTTTTTCCTTTTGTATAGGGTTTTAAAGCATTTTCTCCAGTATGGCTAAGTTGTTTTCAGATAGGACGTCAGTGACTTTACGTCCAGCCTGTTTCTGGCCTCCCTGTTGAGACTGCCAAGAATGTGTCTGATGGTGCCAAAAGTAACTGTTGGGTTTTGGTTTGTAGATGCTGGAAGCTGGTTTCTATTTTAGCCTTCAGAAAGGGCGTTGTAACTGACACAGAGCAGAGGATTTTAAAAGGAACTTTAGCGTGTCCCTACGAAGCTGGCAGTTTTGTTGTCTTCCTGCTGCAATGCCTGCTAGAAGGGTCAAGAGAGTTGAGCTCTCTTTCAGGGGCAAAAGCATACACCTCACCAGGAGAGCAATGCATAGAGTTTCCAAGAGTGGCTGGGACACCTGTGTAATTCCCTTTACAGGTGAATGCTAAAGAGGCCTGATCCATACCGGGAAATTGCTCTGCACTTAATGAAAATCTGGACTCTTAACATGCTCACATTAGGGACTCAGAAAATGTGGCTCTCAGGACTTGTAGTCCCTTTTAAATGTGTTCAGCAGAAATGTCCAAGGCTTAGACAGGTCCAAACCCCAAAACTATAGAAAACAAAACATCCAAGTATAAAGGGAAGATTGAGTTCCTGTTCTACAAATTCAAGACTTTGTCTTAGAAAAGCCTCTTCAAGGCTTTCTCTTAGAAATCCTTTTTTAGGGAATTTTGTAGGATTTTAGGAGAAATGCCAAAATTAATGGATGTAACAGAGAGGGGTGCTGCTTAGGTATTTTAGAAGGGGGGACCCCTAGATACATATTCCCAGGGTCTCTACTGAACTGTATGCTCTTAAACAAGTCCTGGAAGCATGGCCAAGCCCCTGAGCCACATAATATACTTAGCTGCATAACAGATGTGTTGTGTAGCTCTGCTAATACTCATGTGCCATGTAGAAATGCCAATGATTTATTGAGTAAGAATATACTGATGGGTGGTTTGGACTGATACAGGACTGATATATATTGTTTACTTCAGGAATCTACACTGGAGATGACTAGGTCCAGAGTCTAGTCTTCTCAGGTTCTGTCTATATGGTCAATGGACAGAGACAGAAACTCTTGCAGAGGATCCATTCAGTGTCATAGAATCATATAATGGTTAGAGTTGGACAGAACCTTAAAGATCATCCAGTTCCAACCCCCCTGCCACAGGCAGGGACACCTCCCACTAGAGCAGGTTGCTCAAAGCCCCATCCAGCCTGGCCTTGAACACTTCCAGGGATGGGGCACCCACAGCTTCTCTGAGCAACCTGTTCCAGTGCCTCACCACCCTCACAGGAAAGAATTTCTTCCTAATATCCAGTCTAAATCTCCCCTCTTCCAATTTAAAATGATTACCGCTTGTCCTAGTGTCAGTGCTCTGAACTGCCTTCTGTTGGAGTCCTTCCACACTGAGTGCTTGATGTGAGTACCTGAAGTAGGGACTGTGAATACTTTCCAAAGAACTCTGCCTCTTAGGAGTGGCCTTGAGTTCTGTTCTAGTTCTCTTTCAGCCAATTTTCCTCTACCTAAGAATTAATTTAGGTTTGCTCAGTTCCTTCTGCTATCAAGTGAAATTGTCACAATAGATTATACCAATGTAATTCAGCCTATCTATTTTGCATCTTTAATCTGAGTTTTGGTAAAAACTGTTATACAGAGTGTGCCTTATAGCTTAGAGAAAAAATTATAGCCTTGCATTGCTATCTAATTACGAGAAATACATCTATAATGAAGCACTGAGGAATACTATGTGTAAGATAGAGGTGGGATAGGAGACAGAGGTCAGATTGGCAAACCCAAAAGTACAAAATACTGGCTTGTTGCACAATTCATAGGCTTTAGTTTGTGTGACTATTGTGTATGCAGTAGATAAGCCAATTCTTCCCCACCTTTGTAGTACTGTGGTTGCAGTGGGCAATCTTTACAAAGGGATGATAGTTCTTAAAGCACAAATGGAATATATTGCACATGAGGGGGCTGTTGACTATGCAAAATATGTGCCACTGTCTTGCCTTTTGTCTTCTTAAGCAGACCTAGCAGCTTTGGAAAGCAGGCAGCTTTCATCACCTATTTGCTTTCAGGTTCCCTATCCTCTTTCAAACAATATCTTGAAAAGCAATGCCGTGCTAGTTTCACAGTGTGGTGAACAAGACCTGAAAGTGGGAATAGATCTACAATTGTTCCTGGTGCTGGCTGTGGCCATACAGCAGACACCAGCAGCAGAGAATGGACTTTGCTCAGACACACCTGTGATACTAAAGGAAGACCCTCAGAAGAATAAGAATCCTGCATAGGAAATACTAATCAAGAGGATTTTTTCTGTGGTTTAAACAAAAGATGAAGTAAAGCAGATCTGAGACAAGGTGGGAGTCCCACCCTATATAAACACATAGATAAATGGGATAGATGTCATAGGTGGCAATTTTGGAGTACTGAATGGCTTCTGTTGGTAACCTTAGGGAGCCCATACTTAAGGACAAAGGGAGGTCAAATGACTCACAGAATTGGTATCTGGGCTGTTCAGTGCCAGGTTCCCAATATGGATCTTGCTTATTGTCAGTAACTCATACCAATTTGTCTGTGATGAAGACTACTGGAACAATAGCATAGGATACTGCCGCTTTAGTTACTACTGCGCAGTTTCCCCTGAGTAGCATCATTTGTGATAAAGGGAGCAAGCAAAAAGTGCAAAATTTTCTCTAGTTTTAAAGAGGATTTCTCTAATGCAAGGTTGAACCACATTTAGAAAGTAATGATCCTTCACAGGAGACAACTTTATCTTAAATTTCAAGAGGGGATTGCTGGAGTTGCCTCCTAGTGGTTGTGGGCAAGCGTTAGATTCATGCAGCCTTCTGGCAAATGTAAATCCTCTCCCCTCACAGGCACACCTGGCTGTTTGAGCTAGCATGATGGATGTTTTATGCTGCTACCTAACAGACCAGTAGTCTCTTGGGCTCACTAGCCAGAGGTGTTCATCTTTAAAATGGGCTCTGCTTGCAGGCTGTGATTTTTCCTTCAAACCAAATAGCTCCAAGGAGGCAGTGATCAGACTCCAGAAAGACACATTGAACTTTTAGAAAGAAAAAGCAAGAGTTGTCCTCCTTACTCTGTTTCAATATATCCTTAAATATTTAATATGGTGCTTTTCTATGTTATAGTATTCTTTCCAGTAAATAGCTTTATCTTTTCCTTTAGTTCTTCACATACTGGCTTACTTATATTTGTGTGAGCAGTATCATGCTACACTGAATTATGTTGAATATTATATTACTGAAATACGGAAATGTATTTACATACATCACAAAGAGCTTATTGGGAAACCAAGTAACTTTGTAACAGCTGAGGCATTCATTTGCATCACCTTTTTACTGTGGACAATCAAAATAAATTCATCAGACTCACTCTTGCTAATTGTACCCGTCCCTTATGTAGCATTGGCTCCATGAAACTGCTAACTGGAAAAGCTGAAAAGAAATGTTTTATTAACATGAGGGCTCTTCTTGCCTTTTAAATGTCAGTGTCCTCAGTGAACTGAGTTAAAAAATTGTGTTCTTTTATTTTCTTTAATGTAAGATGAGATGGTGTAATCACATCAGACGTTACAGGGTTTTGTGTGTACACTAGTATATATAAATATATATTAGTACATACAGTTCTAAGTATACACTTATACACACAGAGGCATGTATATTTGTATCATTTCTTCTTTTTTCACTGAAGGCTTGTAGTCAGATATACACAGTGGATTAAATAAGTTGCTATGGATGTAAATGATACTAAATGATTAAACAGCCCAGCTGTCTGTGGTCAAACGCAGCATCTCACCACACACTTCTCCAAAATAAAAATTCTTCCAAGGAGTGATTTATAATTTAGTCCTTTAAAAAGATTTCCTGGATAGCATTTGTTTCCCATATGTAATGTGGCTTGAAATCTACTTTCTGATCCAACTATCTGCAGTTGTCTCTGAAATGGGCTTGGTGATGGATGGTGGCAAACTGCCTAGAGATGACTAGATATTTTGCCTCCCTAACATATGTTACTTAGTGTTTAGCATCATGTTAATGTCACAAAGTAAAGGAAGTGGAGTGAAGGAGTCACTAATCAAAAATTTTGTTAGCTGGACTCACAGAAAAGAGCTAGGAAACCAACTGCCCAGCCTGGATCCTCTTCTTCCATCAAGTCTTAAATCTCTTCTCAGAAGAGATCTTGATCAAGCACAACACTTTTTATTTTTTTCCTGAACAGGAGCAGAATAAAAACACGTGGAAAGTTTTGATAAAAACAGACATGTTGAGAAAGTCAAAATGCAGGGTGAGTCAGTGAGGTAGATTGTCAGTGTGGTGGTGGGACACTTCGTCTAGGATGTAGAAGGTTCTGGAGCAAGTCTCTGCCCAGAGGAATAAAAGTGGAAGGCTTTTATCCTGCATTATTTTCAGTGTCTCTTTTTCAGAGCCTCAGTGTCCTATGCATAGTAAAGTCCCACTCATCAGGATACAGATACATGAAACTTCCTCTCCTCTCTCATGCCAACAAAGCCTCCAATGAAGTGAATTTTGGTAGGTCCCAGTGAAAATATTCTTACCATTAAGCCCCATGGAGCTGGGCAGCTTGCCACTTTTGTGTGGCTCTTTCTTTCTTTAATTTCCCATAACTGAAAGTACAGGTAGCTAACTTGGGCCAGTCCCAGCTGTTGTCTGTGAGATGGTTGTAACGTTCTGGCACTATGCAATGATAATTATAAAATCATACCTTTTCTACCCATGGAGAATTACTTCAAGGAAGGTTTGCTTTGTGTGAAGGCTCAGCTCTGAGACTCTGGATTAATTTCCCAACTGTCCCTCAGCCTTCCTGGGTGACTTTGGAGCCTCTTTCTTTTCTTGGGGGATTTTCAACCTACCTACAGGACAGATGTGCCAAACCCCTCCTTTGTATTTTGTGTGGTGATTAACACAGTACTACTTTGTCCTCATTTGGAATAGGCAAGATCATGCTTGCAATGATTCCCACAACCTAGCCACATGTAGTGTGAGGATCCACCTCCATTTGTTCATTCTGAACCCTCTGGCTGCTAATAGTTTCATCCAACAATCCAGCATTCTAATATTGAAGGAACGGAGAATCATCCTCTGTTCACCCAGTCTGACAGTGTGAAAACAAAACACTGATTTTATTTTTAAGTGTAACAGATTTAAACGCAGAATTTTCTACCTTGGATGATCAAATTAAGTAACAAGAAGTGGCCTGCCTTTTCATAGCATGCCCTGCTATTCTGCAGCTTCCAGGTAAGACTGTTGATTTGGATACAAGGAGAAGTATCTACTTTCTAAATCTGAGTGCTGAAGTTAAAAGATTTGTGTGCACTTTTTGGCCTTTCAGGGATATTTATTAAAAAATAAATAAATAAAAAAGGAGGTTACAGTTTCCATAACATTATCAGCACTGACTCAGACACACAAGGAGCATGTCTGCTGAGGGAGAAGGTGTAGTTTTTCATATAATCTGTTTTCTCACTATAGCCACACTGTGACAGGCTGGAATGAAAACTCTACAAACTTCAGTCAGCCTCTCGCCCTGACAAACCTACAGTGTACATTTCTTTGTTTCCCTGATAGGCAGAAGATCATTTAGAGGCTGGGAGTTTATTCACTATGGTCATTGCACCTCCAGAAAGATACAAAGAAAATGTGAGTGTGTTCCAGACCTATTTGGGCTCCAAACATGCAGTGAGTAATATCTTTTTTCTCCCAGCTGACAATAGAAAGAAGGGCCATAAAAGGCCTGCCTGGCAGAGGATTACATGAAGGTCTTAAGAAACACAGCACAAAGCAATTTTTGCACAATACAGTGTGTCAGATGCAAGTTGAAGCAACTCAGTATGAATGTGCTGCAGCGTAAGGTTCAGGCATGGTTTATTTAGGATAATTGCCCAGCAAGGTAATTGTCCCTTTCCAGAGCACACTGGAAAGTCCAAAAGCACTAGAAGTATCATATTGCAGTATTTCTGAGTATCTCTATCAAGATAATGAATATCTTCATTTTTCCCTGGCTTCATTTCTGTGTTAGAAGTCAGCAACCTGCAGGACCTCATACTAAAGGGTAATATTCTTACTACAGAGCAGCTGGACTGCTATAAACAAAAAATCCTTTACATCTCCACAAACAATACAGCTGAATATGCAGAGAATTATATATTTTGATGATGATTGTAATAGGGAGGGGGCTATTATTTGTATTTTCTTCTCCTTCACATCATCTGAGTGCTAGAGAGCCCTCTTGTGCTGGGTGCCGTACATGCACATTGTATGAAGGGAGCATCTTGCCATGAAGAGAGTAGACACTTGTGTTTGTAAGGAGGGAAAAAAGACGGTAAGATGTCTCTGGGCAGTCTGACGGGTGGGGACTTTGGAGTGCAGCCAGCTGAAGCTCAGCGACTTTCTCCAGACATCGCACTTGAAGAGAGACCAGAAAAAGGTTCCTGATACTGAATTATGTTATGAGTTTCCATAAATTGAAACTTCAGCTCCCATTGTTGTTAGTGCTATTGTGACTGCACAACACATGGTTCTGTATCCGCCGTCTTTCTCCTTCGTGTTCTGAAAAGTGATACCTTAGAGCTTCCAGATGAAGAGATTAGATGTAAAGTTTTCTCATGGAACAAATTTTATTTGATAGTTCCCACATTTTACAGACTAAAATCTCTTAAGACTTGGTGAACGGCTGAATGTCCAGAGTCCTGAGGTAACCCCATCTCCCCCTCTCAGATGTCTGGCCAGAGCTGTCCCCTGGGAGACCGGCCAGGGAGTCAGGGAGTCTGGGAAGCCCCAGGCTTTAGTGACACCGATACCTGGCTTTGCTGTTGTTATTAGGATGGAGGCAGTTTAGCTGAGCTGTTCCAGCGTCTGAGTAGCTTCCTGCTGAGTGGAGGTCTGGAAAGAAATAAAGATTTCATCTGATGCAAACTGAAACCCAGTTCTGAAAAAATGAAGTTTCCTGTTGGGAGGAAACCCCCTTTCCTGGCTGTCCTCAGCTCTAACTTGGATCCTTGGATCCTCTCATCTGAGCTCAGGATGCCTGTGCTTGATTTCTGTACTTTCAGTATGCAAGAATGTATAAAGACAGATTATTATAATAATTGATTTTAGTGGGAAGTGCAGAAGGGAATTATCTGTATTTAAATTACTAACATGTCTCATAGCACTGTTTCTCTTTATATCACTGGCCGAGTCAAACTAGATTTTAACATATGATGTTATATAGTTACAGAAACAAATAATCAGACTACTGTGGTTGGAAGGGAATTTACACTGTCAAAATCTAGATAGGTTTTTAAGTCAACAAAATATATGTGGCAATTTCAAAGATTTATACAATGTATAGGCCAGAAAAAAAAAGGTTAGAGGTTAGATCTTTCATTCTCACATCAAATGTAACACAGACAATAGGTTCTCACCTTGTTTCTTCTGTCTTAAGCCTCTTTTTAGATGAGAGCAGATTCTACCATTTTATCAGGTAGTTCTTCAGGTCTGTCTTCTCTCTCACCTAACTTTCAGGTCTTCTTGTTTATTATACACTGTGCATGTTTCAAATATCACCATAGAGAATGCAGTATAATATTAGATAGTGCAAGTTTCACCAAAATAACTCACTCTTCCCAACACTGCTGAAGTGAAGGATAGTGAAGTAGTTTTTCTGTGGGAATCTGACATTGGACCGGGACCAAACACTCTTCCACCTCTGAACTTCAGACTGTCAACTGTTATACTGTGCTTAGTTTGGCTTAAAAAAGTTATCGAGTTAAATTTTTGTAACTGCAGCCTATAGCTCTGTTCTTTTGGGCCTGTTAAATGTGTGATGAAGTGGTATCTTTAGTGTACTTTCCCATGAACAAGTAAATCTGAGAACAAAATTGCTAAATTGGTATCAACAATATTTGTTATGTCGCTTTTACTGCCTGGACACTACTAATTCTCATTCTCTTGGACTTCTGTGCCATAAGTCCCAGGATTGTCACATAGGAAAATCCAGAGGAGATTTTCAAAGCAATTTTAGAAATCTGTTCCTCTTTATTGAACCCCTTACATTCACCCAAAGGAAAAGCTATCACTATTTAAGCACCTCCTCCTTCAGCACACTTCTGATCTGAATGCACAGCATGTTTGAACCTCCATTTGTGAGGACACATGGCATCTCAGACACAGTTACCATCCCGGACACTTGTATGTGTGGCATTGGCAGTTTTCACAGTGCAAACAGACATGAAAACCACAAAAATGGTTGTTTCTGTCTTGAAAGAAGATATTGGCATCTTCATTAAGTCTGAGGCTACCACTGCAGGAGTCAAGGGCATCAAGTATCCTTCTGGTGAAGCTTGCTAAGATCAGCAATGGTGCTAAGATCAATAATAAATCAGCCACGTACTAAAACAAGCATGACCATGGAGAAGTAGCCCTTGTTGTCACAGCTGGCCAGAGACAGACCCTGGATACATGGGTACCAGCCATCCCTGACTCTACTGCAGTTTGGGTATCCATAGAACTCATAGGCTTGGGTGACTCCCATATGCATTTTGAATGAAATCTACTCTGCTTATGAGGGATTTGACCACCCCAAAGTGGTTAATAACTAGTTGGGCTTCACACGGCACCTCAAGGTGAGAGCCACTATCTCGTAACAATGTCAAAGTCCTGACAACTGCTTATAGCAGAAGGCTGTCATCATGTCCTTTCACGCCTGAACAATTTTTATCCAATGCTCTTTGTGACAGATGCTGAGGCAATGTGGTCCCTCAAATCCAAACTCATCTCCTGCAGCCAAGGCCACCCATTGCCCTTGGGCAAAGTAGTGGCAGTGGGAATGGCACCCAGGCACAGGCAGATGCAGAGTTCCTGCACTGGGCTGTGGAAGTGGAGGCTGTGGAGTACTGAGCTGGTGTGGCAGTGACAAAATGTGAGCAAGTTAACACCAAGAGGTGGTAATCATCAGCTCTAGGAGCTGGCTGGCTATCAGAGGTACGTCTTTACGTGGAAGAACTTACTTCATGTCTCATTTTGAACCATTGGTAACTCCCCATATGTGGAGGTCTGGGGAGTGATTAATATGCTTTTTACCGTGGGGGTATTTGTGACTGGGTTTATAAACACAGATCAATAAATGAAAGCAAATACAGGAGACATTACTGTGGCACACTACAAATTTTTGATTTAATGACATTTTGATTTCAGAAACCGACAGAGTTAATCTTGATTTTATGCAGTGTAAATGCTTCATTTATTACGTACTTTCCTGGAAATGTAAGTTGTCAACAGAAAAATTCTAGAAAGCTTCCTTTCACTTTTGTACCTCCTGTTTTGTAATACCATCTTTTATTTATAAAGCTTTCCACCATCTTATGTGGAAACTTAACAACAGAGACAGCACAGTGGAAAAAGCTCTGTAACTAGAGGTTTCTGAGAAGCAGAAGAGAGTAACAGAAGCATGAGTGTTGGTCTTTGTCTACTGGAAGCAAATAAAAAGCCCTGATGGTGGTCCCCCACCACTGCTCTGCCACTCCTGGAAGCCAGGAGAATAGTTTTCAGCAGAATACACATTTTCTTTGAAAATGTAAAAAATCAAATACCGAGCATAGTACATAAGGTGTCCATGATTCACCTTCCTCTGCATGTATGTGATTATTTTTTTCCATGCTACTTTTACCCCCACCTTCATATTACTCAATAGGCTTTGAACTCTTGTTTTCCCAACCTGGCAAGCTCCTAGGATTTCTCTGGCTACAAATTATCTTACAACTGTGGTGTCAGGATAATCAGCACAATATTTCAAACTTCTGTAAGAGAAAAAATACTTCACAGTCTTAAACCACTTATTTTTCCAATTTTTTTTTTTTTTTCTCACTATTTTCAGCTTTATCATTGTGCTAATGAGAATGAAGGAGTCTTGCCCCCGGGGGTGCTTGTTAGAGCTCTCAGCAGGTACATGACTACATTTGTCATCAGCTCCTATCTGTTTTGGAAACGGGACTGAGCCTAAGGATTTTGTTGAAATATTACCAGCCACTAAAAAAAATCATTGTGCTGGAAAACATATCAGGTAAAAAAAAGTAGGTATTTGCTTTGTTTTACATTATAATTTCTGGATCATCACTTGTATGTGCCATTCATGATACACTGTTCTTCTCACTCCCCTTTCTCCACTCTCCACAGAGTTCCACTATCTGTCTTCCTTTTTCCCTCTGGAAATAACCTACTTCTCATATTTCTTTTGCACCACCAGCCCCTTTGTTCTTTGAAAAATAACTTTTTTATATATTGAATTTTCTAGGTAATATGTATTTAATTATATCTTTATCAATTCTTACTTATCAGTTCTTACTTTGTGTTCAACTTTGAAATATGATGCTTGTCTCTCTTTCTAGTTGCTCTGATAACAGCTATTACCCTTTTTGTAAATGTCTCGCTTATAAAGCAGAACATTTTGCACAAGTGTTTCCTTTAGCAAGGGGCACTTGCATTTGAAGGGTCCTTCAGCAAGACTCAAAAATTATAGGTTAATCCCACTGTCATGACCCCTATATAAACTGAATTTTCATAAACACTAACCAGAGAAAGACAGAAATAAGGAACAATAATTTGAAGAAGCATCTTTTTATTATTTTAATAACTCTAAACTGCAAAGACACAGAGTCTGCATTAAATAACAGAATGTAATAAAGTGAATGTAATATGCAAAGAAAGAGACATGGCGGCAGAACATACTGAGAAGACAGTCACAGTAACAATTAAGGTCAATTAATGGGAACCACTACTAACACTGCTGTTACCTGGAGGTTTTCAATAGCAGTCTAGTAAGTGGAAGCATCTGCATAAAACAGCTGTAGAATAAATCCAAACATGACATGTTTCATTAGGTATTTGCTACTATTTGACTTTTGGGACGCATGTTGAGAAATGATAATGTGGATAGATGGAGACACACCATCAAAATTTGAGTATCCTAAGAATCTGCCTTGGCATGTATACTGCGAAGGAAATATTAGGAAAAATGACAGCCTAACACTAATTTTCTTACAATGGATGTTTCATTCAGGTACTGGCAGAAAAATTTCTTTGGAAAGTTTTGCCTTACCTCGCCTTTAAATATTTCTCAAAAAGATATAGTAAATTTTCATGAATGCTGAGGGTACATCAGGGTCAGCGATGCTGGTTAAAATTCAGTTGACAGAAATGGAAGTTTAATGTTACAGGCTGAACAAGAGGTAATAGACAGATCTAGCAGAATGCTAATTTATTATTGATTACTAATTTATCTGCAGAATAAGAACTTGAATAAACTTATATTGAAATGACATAGGATGTTGGAAATCCTATGTCTGGTTTGGCTGCTGAAACAATCTTAAGGGCTTTATTGTAGAAAGTCAGTTGCCTGACTCTGTCAATAGCCTTGATATAAAAAATATCAGCACTGTAATTCTTTATAAACATTGCAAGGTTCTCAAATAGAAAATGTTTTATGATGGGGCTTTAACACTCGAAAGTGGGTTAATGACGTGTAACCATTAGCCCACTTCAAGATGAGGCATGCTTTATATTTCTGTAGGAACAGCCTTGGCATACCTTGTCACTTTTTTCCATTTTTTCGTCCTGGTGGTTACCTTCCATTTAGGTGCAGAAGATTTACCAAAATCCTCTGTAAATTCAGGGAGACATATCCTGTTGAGATGGACTCTTACATCTTTAACAATACCAAATTTCTTTCTTAGTTTATTGTCTTTTTCCCAATATGCTTCTTTTCCATTTCTTTTTTGCAAGCCTTCTTTGAACGGGAATGCAGTCTTGCTGAGGAACTGCAAGAAGAAAGAGAAGAGAGAACGACTATCTGAAAGTGAGTGTTGAATGGCCACTTTCCTCCCACCCCAATTTAATTTCACAGCTTGTTTCTACAGTCTCTCCTACTTCAGGGGTGTGGCTTTGCAAGTTAATTCAGGAGGGATTTTGCAAGCCAGCCCTTCTCTCTTCTTTCACTGTAACTTTAAAATGTGATCATGATGGCAGTCATCACCTGTTTTCAGAACCACTACCTTCTCCCTTGGGAAATATCTTGCATTAAACTAAATTAATCCCTATGATTCTCTAAATAGCAACAGGCAAAGTGCAGTGCTTTTCTACCTGTTCAAATACTAAAAAAAAAAACTTGATGTATCTCAAGATGGGGGTTCAGAACTACATGATCTTTAAGGTCCCTTCCAACCTAAACCATCCTATGATTCTGTGATGATTTTTTCTGATCATTAATAATTTAATTATTAACTTGTTATTTTCTTTTTAATCGGTAAAGTCTTAAAGACCTGCAAGCCTTAGTCTGATTTACTCTGCAGTGCTTTTGTCCACTGGAGGTGTTTTTGCCATGCATCTTGCACAGTACTTGTCCTGTTATAAGTACACTTATAATGCACCTTACATTCAGCCATATCTAAGAGCAAAGTAATTTACTGTCCATACACAGACATTCCTAGATCTTTTGATCTAGGAATATATATATACATAGGTCATGATAGATTACTACCTGTTGTCTTGTCCTAGTAGAATAGGACCACTGTTTGGGCTGAGAGATGGTCGTCATCCTGTGTGAAGATAAACGTCTTGCATTTGAAGTTTTATCTTCAAGGGTGGGGGGAGCTAGGATTGTAAGAGGGTCTATGTTCTGTTCTACAGCATACTCTTTAGACTGCAGTGGATGTCGAACCTCGATCATGATATCACTGATAGCCGTACATGCAATAAGCCAAACTATGGTCTGCCTAAGCAACACAACACAGTCATGCATTTCCATTTCTTGTGGCTGATCTTCACATGTCATTACATACAGAACGTAGACTTGCCCATTATATATCACTACAGCATTTCCCTTAAAGAGAGGAATTTCCAGTTGCTTTCCGATAGGACTGGTAGATGAAGGTGGTAACATATTCTTATAATCCCTATTGTTGATATTGACCACTGATTTTAAAATTGCTGAAACAACACTGTTAGATGACTTTAAAATAAGAGAATATGATCTTGCTGTATTTCTGCCTGGCTCTTCTTGTCCAAGCTGGTTCACTGGTGTCATCTGAAAACATTTCGTATCTTCAACTACACCATCAGGGCTAGAACAGTGTCTTGTTAAGTTTAGGCTGGTTGGTATTGAAGACTTTTGAAAATTGTCCCAAAAGAGGCTGGAAGCCCTTTCCACCTTTATTACTGGCCATATGTAAGTTACAGTTGGTATTTCTGTAGCTTGCCTTGTTTCAAAGACATTTTTAGCTCTGGCTGACATTACTTGCTGCATTTTAGGCGGGAAAGATGAAAGTGGTATGGATGTGATTTTGGCTTCCGGTGGTATCTCTAGATCATGTTTTAAAATTTCTTCTTGAGGATCTTCAGTGACCTTAAGAAGTTCAGAGATTCTTGAAACTGATGTTGTGTCTTCTTGGTCAGCATGAGTTAGTGAGAGGCATCTTTGCAGGGAGTGCTTTTCAACTGAGGTTTCATTACTCTGAGCGTTGGAAATTGTTGAGAACTTTTCTGTCTCAGCAGAGGTCATGCCAACATTTTCTAGTGTCAAAATTTCTAGCAGAAATTCTTCTTCAACTGATAATACTGTAACAACAGAACAGATGTAGTACTAGCCTCTGCCTTCAGAAAAGCATTATGGTTTGACTTAATGTATTCTGTTTAGACAGATGAGCTACTGCGATCATGCAGTTGTGTGCATTGGCAAGTCTTCCAGAAGAAAGAGAATGAAAAAGGAGTTTCAGTAGGTCTCATCTACCTCTTCCGAAGGGCATCATTTATGCAGCCTGATACACTTAAAATAAAAGTTGATATAAATTAAAATGTGATTATCTCTTTGTAAATGCACAGAAATAGTTATTTTTTTCCTAGTTAATTCAAAATAAGTAAATTTAAAAACCAGAAATATATTTGTGATTTAAGTATTAATTAATGCTTATCTCACCAGTAGGATTTTTCTGCAACAATAATTTGTTGTGACGCTTTTCCAATCTCAAATTAAATTGGCAGTGAGTTTGTGCTCACTTCGGTAGGTATTTGCCCAATTGTGCAAACTGCTTGTGGACGGGATCTATTTTGTTTAGATGTAGTATTCCCTCAGGTAAGAAGATGCGATCTTAGATACAATGCCATTAAAATCAATACTTACTTCTAATAAAAAAAGCCTTGATCAAAGACCTTTAGAATCACTTTTGTACTTTGCTTGCAGAATTACTTGGCTTCAGCAATCACTCCTAGCTTACACCACACTCAGCTGTAGCAGAATCAGACCTGTGATGGCACAGCTTTCAATAAAGATAAACAAAAAGTCAAGGTCAGATGCTTATCTGATACATTTTGAGACCTTCTAAGCAAAAGGGTAATTCTAAAATGCTAAACAATTATAAGTATATAGTTGAATTTACAGTAGAAGGAAACATTAAATTTAAATTTGTAGCATTAGAAAGGCAAAGTCTCTGAGATGGATTAAAAACAATTTAATTTTTAATTAACTGATCCAATTCCGATTGTTATGTTCTCCTAGGAATAACCTACCTCTCTTAGCACTACAGACTTGATTTTGTAGAAAGTAAACATAAACATATCACTCACAGAACTCTAAGGTGTTTGTCTTCCTGAATATCAAAAACCACAGTGAATTCTCACCTCCATAATTGAAGATGTTCTAGTACTTTACTTACAAAAAGAAATGTAATAAAGACAAGTTCTGTAAGTTCTGTTTAGGATCATGCAAATTTAACTTCCTGAGTCCCTTTAACTAGTAAAAATGGATAAATTGAAAAATAAAATGACATTTCCCCCTCATCTCTAGGCTGTACCTCTTGCATTTATGATGCATACATCTAGATGTAACCATATAATTCCAGAAGTCTAATCAAGAATAATTAGAAATAATTATATCAATTGTCAACAAATTATTTGAATGAGTGAGACCTTCTGTAAAAGCAGAATGTAAATCCAATTATTTCCTTTGCTTTTTCTCATGATTTTGGTTTTTCACTTCTGGGTTTAGGCATTCTATCTACATCCAGCATTGCAATGTGAAAAAGCTAAGACAGCTCTCCTGCCTGAGAAAGTCTCTTACTGGCCTCTGCATTAGCATTTGCACTCTTTTCATTAGTCCTTAGTCCTGCTCCACTAAATATTCATCTTCTGCTGTGCAACCAAAGGAATAGTTCCTCTGGAGTGATTCCTGGTAACAATAAATTTACTAATATCTTTCCAGCAATGGGAGTTTCCACAATATCCCTAAGCAAAGGCAAAAAAAACAACCCAACCAAACCCAAGGACAAGAATAGTTGACACAGATCTTAAAAAATAGAAAGGCTCAGAAACATAGAGACAAAGCAATTAAACTGTAATAAAAAAGGGAGGAAGAAGGGTTTCTGGTTTAAAGGCAGAAAAATCCTGGTTAACTGTGAAACCAGCTGAAAAAGAGGCAAATACGGCTACAGAAGAGAAAGTGTCCTTGATTCTCAGAAGCTATGACTCTCTACAGCGAAGACTCTGAATTAACTGATGTACTGATATGGCTCATTGCCGTAGTCTCAAATTTTGCTCTCTAGAATTCTATGTGCCATTTGAAGACTTTCCAGCCCATTGTCATTGCCAAGCAAATCCCACCAAAAGCAGAAAAAAAGAAAAATAATTTGCTTTACAAATCTGAACTATTGTGTACTATTGTGAACTATTGTGTTGTAGGCAAGTTTTCTGAGTTCACAGACTGCCAAGGTGGCTCAGAGAGATGCAGTCTGCCCCATTCTTCCTGCAGGTGCCCAAAAGCTTTTTGAATATCAGCACTTAAAGTGGTTTAATTTATTGTTTCACAGTGCACTTTGTGCCACTACCACTGAATAATGCAGAGGATATATTTCTTGCTATGTTCATCACAGAGGTGACAAGACCCATTTATGGATTGCAACTGGGAGAGCAGTGAAGGAAACCTAGATCTCTGACAAATTTTCACTGTACTGATGGTGCTAAACTTGTGGCCTGTGATCTTGGTATGACTCGCTGAACAATTGTTTTGGCCTGTAACCTGCTTCTGGTACCTTCATTCCTGGGAATACATGAAGGAGCCAGTAGCAGCTCTAGTAAAATATTCGTTAGTGGCAGCACAATCCCAGCCACCCTCTTCCCAGGGCAATTCAGCAGCACTCCAGAACATGTGTGTACATCTATGCAACACATGTTGCACATAAATTAAGCCTGGTAGTCCTAGACTCTGATGCAGGCATGTCTGCATGCACAGTTTTTTTTCAGTAATCCTGGGCACATTCATGTCCTCCTTTACCTTTGGAAGACATTCTGTTTCTTTTTTTTGGCCAGAAAATTTGGGCATCAGTTCTCTATGTTGTCCTTCAGAATTCAAAGAGAAAAAGCTTAGGTGCTTGACTGTGGTCAATCTGAAATAAGACTCTGGTAAGAATCCCATGGAGGACTCTGTTAATGCAAGTATTACATAAATTAATAACAGTTTCAGTCCTAACTCTTTGCCATGCACATCAGCCAGTAGACTGACCTTATCTATCAGCACTGGAAGAACCAAGGAGTATTCCAGCATTTTATTGAGTATAAATAGAAGCAAATCACACTGATGAAAAATGTATTGTACCTTAAAGTTCTGGCAGTGCACATCTTATTGCAAAGCATCGATGGCAGTTCTGTAACTTTATTAGTACCTGAGTTTAAGAGGTAACAACTTGTGTCATGGATCTCAGTGTCCCCAATGCAATTTAAAAAAGAATTACAATATTCACATACCTTAAAACGTTCTTGTTTACACACACAAAAATCTATTTTAAAATTCTCCTTCTTCCACCTTAAAACCAACTGACTGCAAAGCAGAACCTCAGACTTTGAAAATAAGCAGGAAAGATTCCCTTATTCTAGTTTATGTATACACATCTTTTCCATCTGATGTGATCTTACAATCTAAATTGTATGATTGTGACTCACCACAGCACAGATGAAGACAGCGAAGAGTCTTAAGAGAACTTAGAAAAATACTAAAAATCAAGTATTTTTCCTTAATTTTTATAAAAATGTGCATACGAATATTGCCATGATGAATGTATTGGAATATTTATTGGATTTCTTGAAATACAGGCATGATTCCTGTTAGCATGGCATAGACTATTTTTGCTGGGACCTGATCTAATGTAAGTGTGTTTCAGTTGTTGTACCAGAAGTCTCTTAAAGCACAGCATTTGGTTGGCTAAGTGCCCTTATTTCAACACTAATTCTACATGGAAGGGTCATACAGGTCTATAAAGTCTCTAGGACTTTGAGGTGTATGTTACAAAATACAGGTATGACACAGGTCAGTGGGTCTGCTATATGGTTTAAAACACATGGTTCTTTCCCTTTTGCCGTAGGTGGCCTGCATGTAGGCTATCAAAAATGCTGTAATGTTCAGAGAGAGAGAAGTTTGGAGAGCTACTAAAATGGAAAAATATTTTGGTGTTACTGCACTGTTGTAACTGTTCTCTCTGTTTCTCAAATTTGGGCAAACTGTTTAGGTGAAGTGCTGTTTTCTAAGAATAAAGTGTTAGTATGCAGGTTAGCAGCCTCTAAAGGGACCGTGTTCTGCTAATAGCAATCCCTCCTCCAGGAACTGAACACGAACACTGTATCTAAATCATAATGGAAAACACCCTGTGAATCAAAGCCTGAGTTGATCTTCAGTCGTACCTCCAAAGCCCAGGAGGACTCTCATAGTTTTTATCTCTTGCACAACCCTGCTGCTCTCTTGTAGCTGAGGTTTCACTTGCTAGCTCTTTAGGCCTTTCATGCCACCGGTACCATGGCACAAGCACCCGTGTCCCAGTACCCAGCTCCGTTTGCAGGGCCACAACACTGCCTGGGCCTGGCAGCTTCCCCTGGGGCTCACCGGACTTGCACTCCAGGTCTCTCCCCTGCCTGTGGGAAGGGGGGTGTCCCCTGGCCGCCAAGGGGCTCTCTGCCAGCTCCTTCAGGCCTGGAGCACCTCGCTGCCCCCTCGCCCTCAGCCTGCAGCCAGGCCCTCACCTGCTGCGGCAGAGAGATACTGCCCAGCCCAAACCTCCTTCCTGACCTTTCCTCAGGACTGTTCTCCCACCGCCACCAGGCCGTGTTCAGGAAGCAGAGAAAAAGCAAACTTGCCCTCCTGTGTGCAGAAGCAAGCGCTGAGGCCTGCAGCCAGCCGACCCTCCGTACCTGCCGTGTGAGGTAAAGGCCTCTGGCTGCCCACAGCTGCCAGGCTGTCAATGTTCAGTCTCTGCTCTTTCTTCGTGTCTAAGGATGCCTGAGAAATCAAGGCCACTTCCTTCCAGTCAGGTAATAAAAAAGATAGTCCTTGACCTGGAGAGCTTAGGAAGCAGAAACTTCAACGAGAGAATAAGGACTGTTCCCTGTTTCTGCTGAGCTACAGTTTTGATATCCTGCTGTGATACAGGCAAGAGCAAGGAACATAAAGCACAGAATGTAGCTCTACCACAGATAAATGCTTTATTGTGGGTAACCCCAGGAATGACCCTGATCTTCGCCAGCACTGTCTCTGGGTGGGCCGGGACATTCACCATTAGACACTTAAAAGTCTAGCAGTAGATAGGTGTGAGAAACAGAAGATGGAAAGGAAGGCATGGGCCGAAGAACAAGGTAAATAATGAAGTTAATTGCTGACAATTTTGCTTTTCCTTCTCATCTCCTCTCGGCCACCAGCTTTTTTGTGCAAGCTGAGAGACAGCAAAAGTAAAGCAGGAGAAAAACTGGCTGGCTGTGATGTGCCCACTAACAGCTTTCAAAGGCAAAGAAGTATTTTAGGGAAGGTGGGAGCTGTGGTGCAGCCCAACAAAGGGTGGGGAGAGAAGGATGCACAGATGTTAACCCTAGCTAGTGACACCTAATGGGGGCCAAAATGGCAGTTGGTATTCAGATTATCTGTGTGTGTGTGTAGGAGGGAGGAATGTAATAGGGGGCAAATTTATGTGTACATAATTCCTTCTTTAAAAAAAGCCCTCCATTGTATCTGAACTGCTGTCTCTTGGTGCATATCTCTTTAGATTAAGTAGCAACCTCTGGCATTGCCTTTTCTTACATCCTGCAAAGCTGAGTTTTGTCTTTTGGTGCTACTCAAAGCTCAGTCAGATCAGTCATAAATCAGCAAGGGAGACACAGCAGTAGGTTGTCTGAGGATTTTTGAAAACCATTTTGCTATAACCCTTGGAAACTGCTACTTGGTGCAACCCCAGCTCATTGTTGTGGTTTAATCCCAGCCAGCAACTAAGGACCACACAGCCGCTCGCTGACTCCCTGCTGATGGGATGGGCGAGAGAACAGGGAAGGTAAAATGTAAAAACTTGTGGGCTGGGATAAAGACAGCATAATAGGTAAAGCAAAAGCTGTGCACACAAGCGAAGCAAAACAAGGAATGCATTCAGTACTTCCCATGGGCAGCCATCTCCAGGAAAGCAGGGCTGCATCACATGTAAAGGTTACTTGGGAAGACGAACACCATCACTCTGAACATCCTCCCCTTCCTTCTTCTTCCCCCANGACCACACAGCCGCTCGCTGACTCCCTGCTGATGGGATGGGCGAGAGAACAGGGAAGGTAAAATGTAAAAACTTGTGGGCTGGGATAAAGACAGCATAATAGGTAAAGCAAAAGCTGTGCACACAAGCGAAGCAAAACAAGGAATGCATTCAGTACTTCCCATGGGCAGCCATCTCCAGGAAAGCAGGGCTGCATCACATGTAAAGGTTACTTGGGAAGACGAACACCATCACTCTGAACATCCTCCCCTTCCTTCTTCTTCCCCCAGATTTAAATGCTGAGCATGATGTCACATGGTATGGAAAACCTCTTTGGTCAGCTGGGGTCTGCTGTCCCAGCTGTGTTCCCTCCTAAAGTCTTGCGCACCCCCAGCCTGCTCACTGGTGGGGTGATGTGAGAAGCAGAAAAGGCCTTGACTCTGTGTAAGCACTGCTCAGCAATAAGAAAAACATTCCTCTGTTATCAACAGTGTTTTCACCACAAATTGAAAACATAGCTCGATACTAGCTACTGTGAAGAAAATTAACTCTAGCCCAGCCCAAACCAGCAAACTCAAGGATCGTGTTTCCTCACCCGCAGCTCTTCCTACCTCTACCCTTGTAATCACTCATGACCTTATGTCTTTGTAAAAAAATTACTTTAAGAAGAAGAAAGTGGCAAAAAAATGTCAGTGTTCTCCAATAAGTTCCTATGACTCTGTCCTTCTGGTAAGAGGGCTGCAAACAAAAAGTCTGTGTTCCTTACCTGCTCACAGCTTGGAAGGAAGTAAGAAGGTATAAATAGCAACCCTCTATCTCCCATTTTCACACTGAGTTGGGAACTTCCTAATCTGTTAGGAATTAGTTCAGTGATAGAGCATGTCACAAACATTGAGTACATGTCTGATTTAATCTTGACAATTTTTTTTTTTTAATGCACAACTGTTTTCTTTAAATGTCCAGGGAAAAAATCCAGTTTCAGTGGGTTCTGGGCCAAGTTCAAGCATATCAAGTGCTTGCTAATATTACACTCATGTTTATTTACCTCTTTCTGATGCTGATCTATGACATATACATAAATATATAGGATATAGTGCATGGATTTTGGAAAGAGGTGGCCTTCTTCAGCTTGTGATAAATCCTGGCTGGAAGCAGCTCACAACCTCAAAGGGGAAACCTGAAAGATGGGAAAAGGCAAGCAATTGTCCACAGCCTGTACAGTCCAAGAGAGAAAGCTCTGAACCCCTTGCAGCATCAGAACAAAGTGCACCACACGGAGATCATCATGGTCCTGCAAGGAATCAGCCAGTCTGGGGCAGGCCTCAGAAAAATAAAAATAATTTGTAGTGTTTCATATGAGCAACGGAATGCTGCCAGCATGCTGCAGGGCACAGCGCAGACACCGGGGCGTATTAGCTCTGCTGGATGGAAGCTACCCCGCACAACTCGGAGAGTCAGCACATCCTTCTCCGCCTCCGCTGCCAGGATTTTTTCATCACCCTGAAGACCTGAGCTCCCTCTGTGTTCCAGCTAAGAGCTGACACTGTCCCTGTCCTTGGGAAGCTGTAATTTGCGGTGCTTGCCAGCAGGTGGCATAAGATACTTAATGGTCTGCCCGTAGTGCCTTGCATGAAATGGTCTTCTTCCTTAAAATGTCTGGCTAGCTTGTTTAGTTCGTGTTCCTAATATCGCTGTCAAGTGTATACTCCATAATGAACGAAGGTTCTCCAGGTTTCTTATGGCACAGTAGTAATGCTTCTTTACATACTCAAAAAATTTATTAAATATGGATCAGATGTGTCTAGGTAATAAAAGATTTTTTTTAAAAAAAAAAAAAAAGTATTGAAATGCCAGCTCTTTGGAGAGCGATAGAGTGATAGAGGAACTCCTGTTCATGTCAGAAAGAGTAATTATCAAAAGCCAGTATCAAAAGCCAGACTCTCATGCATAGAAAAAGCACTGTTCCAGCACTTAAACAGAGAACAGTTAGTGACATATTGAATAAGGGCTCTTAAAGATATAAATGCATGAATACACCTGTGCATACAACCTAGCAGGGTACCAGGCAAAGCAGAGACTGAAGAAGTTCTATCTAGTGTACCTGATTTAGTTTTATCTCATTGCTTCTATACATCTTCCACAGCTGAACGGATTGATTACAGTCAAATATCTTCCTTTTTAAGTGGTTCTGCTTATTTCAGTTCTTTGCTGACNTGACTCCCTGCTGATGGGATGGGCGAGAGAACAGGGAAGGTAAAATGTAAAAACTTGTGGGCTGGGATAAAGACAGCATAATAGGTAAAGCAAAAGCTGTGCACACAAGCGAAGCAAAACAAGGAATGCATTCAGTACTTCCCATGGGCAGCCATCTCCAGGAAAGCAGGGCTGCATCACATGTAAAGGTTACTTGGGAAGACGAACACCATCACTCTGAACATCCTCCCCTTCCTTCTTCTTCCCCCAGATTTAAATGCTGAGCATGATGTCACATGGTATGGAAAACCTCTTTGGTCAGCTGGGGTCTGCTGTCCCAGCTGTGTTCCCTCCTAAAGTCTTGCGCACCCCCAGCCTGCTCACTGGTGGGGTGATGTGAGAAGCAGAAAAGGCCTTGACTCTGTGTAAGCACTGCTCAGCAATAAGAAAAACATTCCTCTGTTATCAACAGTGTTTTCACCACAAATTGAAAACATAGCTCGATACTAGCTACTGTGAAGAAAATTAACTCTAGCCCAGCCCAAACCAGCAAACTCAAGGATCGTGTTTCCTCACCCGCAGCTCTTCCTACCTCTACCCTTGTAATCACTCATGACCTTATGTCTTTGTAAAAAAATTACTTTAAGAAGAAGAAAGTGGCAAAAAAATGTCAGTGTTCTCCAATAAGTTCCTATGACTCTGTCCTTCTGGTAAGAGGGCTGCAAACAAAAAGTCTGTGTTCCTTACCTGCTCACAGCTTGGAAGGAAGTAAGAAGGTATAAATAGCAACCCTCTATCTCCCATTTTCACACTGAGTTGGGAACTTCCTAATCTGTTAGGAATTAGTTCAGTGATAGAGCATGTCACAAACATTGAGTACATGTCTGATTTAATCTTGACAATTTTTTTTTTTTAATGCACAACTGTTTTCTTTAAATGTCCAGGGAAAAAATCCAGTTTCAGTGGGTTCTGGGCCAAGTTCAAGCATATCAAGTGCTTGCTAATATTACACTCATGTTTATTTACCTCTTTCTGATGCTGATCTATGACATATACATAAATATATAGGATATAGTGCATGGATTTTGGAAAGAGGTGGCCTTCTTCAGCTTGTGATAAATCCTGGCTGGAAGCAGCTCACAACCTCAAAGGGGAAACTTGAAAGATGGGAAAAGGCAAGCAATTGTCCACAGCCTGTACAGTCCAAGAGAGAAAGCTCTGAACCCCTTGCAGCATCAGAACAAAGTGCACCACACGGAGATCATCATGGTCCTGCAAGGAATCAGCCAGTCTGGGGCAGGCCTCAGAAAAATAAAAATAATTTGTAGTGTTTCATATGAGCAACGGAATGCTGCCAGCATGCTGCAGGGCACAGCGCAGACACCGGGGCGTATTAGCTCTGCTGGATGGAAGCTACCCCGCACAACTCGGAGAGTCAGCACATCCTTCTCCGCCTCCGCTGCCAGGATTTTTTCATCACCCTGAAGACCTGAGCTCCCTCTGTGTTCCAGCTAAGAGCTGACACTGTCCCTGTCCTTGGGAAGCTGTAATTTGCGGTGCTTGCCAGCAGGTGGCATAAGATACTTAATGGTCTGCCCGTAGTGCCTTGCATGAAATGGTCTTCTTCCTTAAAATGTCTGGCTAGCTTGTTTAGTTCGTGTTCCTAATATCGCTGTCAAGTGTATACTCCATAATGAACGAAGGTTCTCCAGGTTTCTTATGGCACAGTAGTAATGCTTCTTTACATACTCAAAAAAATTATTAAATATGGATCAGATGTGTCTAGGTAATAAAAGATTTTTTTTAAAAAAAAAAAAAAAGTATTGAAATGCCAGCTCTTTGGAGAGCGATAGAGTGATAGAGGAACTCCTGTTCATGTCAGAAAGAGTAATTATCAAAAGCCAGTATCAAAAGCCAGACTCTCATGCATAGAAAAAGCACTGTTCCAGCACTTAAACAGAGAACAGTTAGTGACATATTGAATAAGGGCTCTTAAAGATATAAATGCATGAATACACCTGTGCATACAACCTAGCAGGGTACCAGGCAAAGCAGAGACTGAAGAAGTTCTATCTAGTGTACCTGATTTAGTTTTATCTCATTGCTTCTATACATCTTCCACAGCTGAACGGATTGATTACAGTCAAATATCTTCCTTTTTAAGTGGTTCTGCTTATTTCAGTTCTTTGCTGACGCCTGCTTCTCACTGATTTTACCAGACTACAATCACTGGGGAGCTAGACGCTTTACGGTCAGCAGCTCTGTAATAGAAGATGAGGGAATTACATCTCATGCTGGCAGTACCTTGGGTCTGCATATGGCCCTGAACTACTGGGTCACCAGCTTTTCATAGTCATAAATTCAGCTTCTTGTGCTTGGGCAAAGCAGTGCAGCATGACTCAGTAGCATACAAGAGCATGGGCTGAGCAAAGGACTGCTATTGTAATCTCCTCTGTAGCATGGGACACAGCAGGGCTTTGCTCCATCTGTATGGTACAGTTTTTAACCTCAGAAGTCCTGAAGACAAACTGCAGGAACAGCAGGAATCTGGGAAAAGGGAGGGAAGAACAGCTGAGGATGGAGTGAATACTAGTGCTGGCAGCTGTGACAGTTCTGTGGGTCTGCTGTACCCTGCACACCCAGCTCTCATTATATAACAGGTCTGGAAACTCCCAGGGTCTGGGTCTGCCACTCTGGATTATTTCTCACTGAGCTGTAGACAACTGCATTGATACATGTGTACTTAAACCTTTTATGTCTCACTGGCATCTGAATTCAGAGGTATTTCAACACTGAATTTACTCTTGCCTTAGCATCTGGCTCCTAGAAAAGACAGACTACAGCATACCAACAGAGACAACGGTTATTATCAACCTGCTGTATACAGTGCTGGTATTGACATCAAGATTATTCTGCCCTGAGGGACCACAGGGAGGTAAGAAATTTTGAAACACAGCTAAAAGAATGAAGATAAAAGTCACATAAAGCTTTGTTACCTCTTTGCGACTATATTCCTCTGTATTCCCACCTAGCTGAAGTGTAATTACTGTACACCACGCTTGGAAAAAAACACTAAGCAAGAAGGTAAGGTTATGCTCAAGCATAGAGAAGTCTGAGGCTGCCCTCTCCACTTGCAGAGCTGAGGGGAAGGCAACTGGCACCAGGGTCATGTTTCCTTGCAAGATAATGCCATCTGCTGGGAGTTGATATTAGCAGATAAGGTAGTTTAAATGAACTTGCGATAAATGAGTCCAAAACACATGCTGCCTCACAGCCACCTTAGAACAGACTGAATGCAATCACATTCTCAGCAACATTTGTATGGTTTAGTGGAGGCAGTTTTTAGAGATTTTTCATTCTTTACTGCCAAGTACATTGCTATGGAGCATGACATTGTATATCCATCCTATGCTGTGTCCAGGCTGGCTATTACGGCTCTAAGTTTTTTTTTCCTCTGGAGTGAAAAACTGATGCTGTTTTGTCATGACCGGGGAAAATGTAACTTGCATGGTGATGCTGCATAAAGTACTACAGGTTGCCTAACAACAGGCCTCCCCAGGCACTAACAGAAGCGAAAACAGAGACCACAGAATCTGCATTCAAGATTGTTTCTTGAATGCAAAGGCTGCCTGTTGCATGGGGACACAAACAGCACATAGCTTTGTTGTTGCTGGTGCCAACCCAGAATTGGGACACTGACACATCGCTTTGGTTCCTCCACAGCCCTACTGACGTGGGGAGAGCAGCCCAGGCTCTTCAGAGCTGGCTGTCTACCTTGTCAGAGCACCCGAGATGCCCCAAAGAAGCTAGGCAGTATGAGAGTGTTCTGTTTTGAGGTGGCCGAAACCACAACAAGAGAGAGCACCCACTACACAGGAGGTAGCTCAAGCCACCTTCAGGTTAGCTTGCATATTGTAACATTAGGGACTAGTGTAAGACTTTGACTTCATTGGAGGACCCCTATACTCTTCCATATAAATTAGCACATGTGTGAGAAAAGCATAGCTTTGTTCTTGTCTCCTGGGTTAGAAGGGGCATTTACCCAGTCATTTATTGTGCTGTGACTTCTACTTGTATTTGGCACCTGAACAAATACAGTCAAAGTATTAAAGAACAGGAATACAATGTGTACTGTGAGTGTGGCTGCTTTACATTATGTAAACAGAGAAATGGAAGGCATCCGAGACCTTAAGAATGAGTTGGTTGCTGGGTTCATTGCTGAGCCACTTGTAAGTCAAGAACACATTGAACACTATTTGTCATTCCTGTGTCATCCCTGCAGAGGTGAGAATAGATGTGCCCTTGAAACTGATGTTCTGACCTGCAAGTAGGATTTCCTACTCACCATGATTCCCAAAGGTATGATCCTGGAGGAATTTGGGTTTTGGTGGTTTTTTTTGTTTGGTTTTTTTTTT
>VZRU01010765.1:217640-276769 GCA_013398155.1 Pedionomus torquatus
TCCGTGTCTCTGACAAAGATGTTAAATAGCACGGATCCCAGTACTGACCCTTGAGGGACACCACTTCTCACCAGCTACCACTTGGACATTGAGCTGTTGACCACAACTCTTTGAGTGTGGCCATCTGGCCAGTTCCTTACCCACCGAGTGGTCCATCTATCAAACCCATGACTTTCCTATTTGGAGACTAGGATGTCATGTGGGACAGTGTCAAATGCTTTGCACAAGTCCAGGAAGATGACATCCGTTGCCCTGCCTTTGTCCACCAACTTTGTGGCAGTATTGTAAAAGGCCATCAAATTTGTCAGGCAGGATTTGCCCTTGGTGAAGCCGTGTTGGCTGTCTCCAATCACCTCCTTATTTTCCATGTGCCTTAGCAGAGATTCCAGGAGAATCTGCTCCATGATCTTGCCAGGCACAGAGGTGAGACTGACTGGCCTGTAGTTTCCTGGGTCCAATTTTTTCGCTTTTTTGAAAGGGGTTATGTTCCCCTTTTCCAATCTGCAGGAATTTCACCAGATTGCCACGATTTCTCAAATATGATGGAAAGGGGCTTGGCAACTTGGTCCGCCAGTTCCCTCAGGACCCATGGATGGATTTCATCAGATCCCATGGACTTGTGCACCTTCAGGCTCCTCAGGTGGTCTTGAACCTGATCTTCTCTACTGTGGGCAGTTCTCCATTCTCAGAGCCCCTGCTTCTGCCTTCTATGACTTGAGCAGTGCAGTTAGAGCCCCTGCCAGTGAAGACTGAGGCAAAGAAGTCATTCAGTACCTCAGCCTTGAGGTACTTACTTCTTTGTACCATGAGTCTGTTGAATGAGTCAGAGAAAATTTTGCTCTGAAATTTAAAAATCTCAAGTGTAGTTGTCAAAATATCCTAACATGCAGCTATTTCCAAGGCAGAACAGAGCATATACATAGAATGAGAGACATTCAGGGCTTCTGGCTTCCCTCTTCAGAGAGCAAAGAGGGTGTTCAGCTCAGTGTAGACTGTTGCATAGGGCAGAGCTGTATGAGGACTCCTATTGTGTAACTTTCCCCAGGTGGCTGGAGTGTGACAGAAAGGTTGTATCTAGTGAGTATTCATGTGTGAGGATTCATCACTTTTGCAGCCCTCATTCTTTGCTTTGAGACATGCACTGAGCAGACTTGAACTTTACCTACATGCAAGGCACTCTGCATTTAAATGTCAAGCAAAGGCATGATTGCAAATCAGCACAGCAATAAGGAGGCGATTAGCATCATTAAAGGGGTTTACAAACTCAGGCTGAACTTCCTGCCTTTCCTTAATGAAACAAATTCTAGATTCCCCAGTTCAAGAAGGACAGGGAACTGCTGGAGAGGGTACAGCAGAGGACTATAATGATTAGGGGCCTGGAGCATCTCTCTTACGAGGAAAGGCTGAGGGACTGGGGTCTTTCTCGTCTGGAGAAGACTGAGGGGGGATCTAATCAATACCTATAAATTCTTAAAGGATGGCTACCAAGAGGATGGGGCCAGCCCTTTTTCAATGGTGCCTAGTGACAGGACAAGAGGTAATGGGCACAAACCTGAACATAGCAAGTTCCACCTAAACATGAGGAGGAACTTCCCTGAGGGTGGCAGAGCATTGGAACAGGCTGCCTAGAGAGGAGGTGGAGTCCTCATTGCTGGAGACATTCAAAACCCGCCTGGACAAGTTCCTGTGCAACCTGCTATAGGTAGACCAGCTTTGGCAAGGGGGTTGGACTGGATGATCTCCAGAGGTGCCTTTCAACTCCATCATCAATCTATGACTCAGTTTCCTTTAAATTTTTCCAATTTTTTAAATCAAGACACTGAGGGGTGTGAATAAAAGGGGATTTCCTTGGTCACTGTTGTGGTAAAAGAAGGGGTAGTGAGCTCTGACCCTGCACATGTGAGTTATAGGGATTTACTTTTAATTTGGCAAAGGAGAATGAGGCCCAAGATAACCTGTTGAGTTCCAGACTATGATGTTTTTGATGTTTTCCCTTGTGGCATCAGGACTGAATATGGGGCACAGATTTACAGGTGCAAAAGCCGTATGGTGGTATCTTGGCCAACAAATGATTTCTGCCCCCTCCTCAGTTTTTCCTAAGCTTTGATTGCCTTTCGTTGTGTTTCTCCAGAGCCTCCTGCTTCTTGTAGCAGCCCTCACCAACACCAGCTTTTCATTATACTCTTTCCCACAGACTAATCTGTTGCCCAGAGCAATAGCCTGAGCGAGTCTGGGGACTGAAAAAGTATCTAGAATTAAAACTGCCTTTGTTCTTTCCCAGAGAAATGAAATTGGAGTGTATCCTTGCCAGAAACGAAGGAACCCATCCAACAGAGAAATGGCATTGCTGCTGTCCCTCACCAAGGGGACAAGAAGGGACCGAGAGCTGCTCCAGCCAGCGGGGGACCTCGGTGTGAAAAGCAAAGCCACCATGTCTCGCTCCCTGCTTTCTCCCTGGGCTCTTCAGGGTGCATGGGAGGCATTACCCTTATGCCCAGGGCATCACGCGGAAAGCACTCCTGCCATTTTGAAGCTCAGACTTATTTAGGATTCTCCTTTCATTTTTAATTCAGATCATAAGCTTTTCTGTAGCACACAGCATGGATTTCTTTGACAGCAATGTGTGCAGCCAGGCCAGTGGGCTGCACAGGCCACTCTCCTGCATGGCGCAGTACTGTGCTGAGAGATGGGCATGATTCTGCTAGAAAAGCCATTTTTCAGCAGTTTGGCAGGGGAAAAAAAAGGACCAGCACCATTTTTATTTTTTTTTTCCGCTGGCTCCAGAACTACTTCTTCAGAAGGCCTGCATTTTTGGACAGGAAAGAACTGATAGGCCAAAGGAAGCACCCCCCGCTCTCCTCCCGGAGCACGACCGAAAATCGCCGGCCTAAGCGAAGGTCACAGCCACGCGCTGCCGCGCCGCCATTTCACTGCCCGTAGGCGGGGCCACACCGCGCCGCGCCTCGCGACATGGCTGCGGCCGCGCGCCAGCCTGCTCCTTCCCCCGGTCCCGTCGCAGCCGGCGGCGCTACAGAACCTTCCAGAGCCGCTAGCGGGGCGGCGTGGTGAGAGGCGGGTTCTAGTGGAGCGGCTCCCTCCTTGTGCTGGTAACGTGGAGTGGGGTCGGGGAAGGCCCGGCCTCTGTCGGTGGTTTGTGTCCGGGCGGTACGGTCGGGGAGTGGGTAGGGGTAGGCCTCTCGGAGGGCTCCCGGCTGCCCTCGGTGGCATTTGTTGGCGCGCTCTGGGGAGCTGGGGGTTTGTGCTGCTTTTGTACAGCTGTTGATAATCAGGCAAAGCCCTGGCAGGGGGGTGCTTGCCCCCCCGAGTCCGTGGGTGCAATGTTCTGTGTGTGGTGTAGCAGAGTTGCTGCGCTGGGAGGGCACTCAGGGCAGAAGATACTTTCAGGGGCATTGCAGGCTTTTAGGAGTCTCATTTGCACAAAAATCCTAAGTGTTTAATTAATAATACTGAACCCTTTGAATTGGATCGTAGCAATAATAAGGTCCTGTAGCTAGCTTGATTTCTGATGTCGCTGACTTTGGTTCCTTCATTTTGCCAGAGCGGTGGCTTACAGCAGGCTACAACCAACTTAGCACTGCTATTTTAGAGGCAAGAAACTGGATCGGTCTTCATATTTGAATCAGTAAGAGACCTGCACGTAAATAAGTCTAGGCCCCCATTGCTGAATTTATGGTGCTGCTTGTGCTTATTTCCTCTGCGAAGATTATGGACTGAGTGGAGCAGCAGTGCTGGAGAACAGGCAAAGCTGGGAGGCATCTTCAGGTAAAAACTGGTGTGGCTCCCTGCAGAGGCAGAACCAGGATCCAGTGATACCGATCTTGTCAGTGCCTAAACGGTAGCTTTGCCGGTGATTTGATATTCTTTTGTCATTGCCCAGAAGCAGTATCACCTGGCCTTTTACCCTTCTGGTTATTTCAGAACTAGAAATGTGTTGCTGATGTGTAGGAAGCAGTGCATTTATTTTTCAAATAGAAACATAATGTAGTTGTATCCCTTCCAGTTTCCCCTTCTACCCCCAAGATTCTACATAGTGTTTGATGTTTCTCTGAGAAGTGAGTAAACAGCTTTGAATATTGAGTATGTTTCCTGCAAAGATACCAGTGTGGTTGCTTTCTTCATAGCATAGGTTACTTTCCTGGAAGCTCACCTTGTGATAGGAGTGTGGCTGCCATGCAGTGGAGGTGCTGTCAGGCAGTTGGAAATCAAAATATCTATTTTTTCCTCATTTGGCTTTACCACTTTAATTCTGGAGTCTTGTGCTAGCTCTGATTTTGGATTAGTGCCCTGCTGCCTTATTGGCTGTTACACATTAGAAAATAAGAGAGACCCATGATTAATCTGTATGAGGACAGGCTGCAGTGCAAATTAAAAGTTGCCGCATTTTGCAGAATATTTAGAGAACTTGTTGAGGAACTGAGAGTTCTAATTTCATTATTTTAGGCTATTACTTTGTGACAGTGTCTTCTAGAGATTTTTTTTTAATGGTTTTGAAATCAAATGAAACAATAAAGCTCTTCCATGGAGACAGGCAAAAGCCCAAAGGCTGATGCCACATGGACTATCATCCAGCCTTTGTTCCTTTATAGGCCTGGTATATTCAGCCTGGTAGCCTTCTGTAACTGGTAAATTGATCAGAAAATAGCTTGAGTCTGAGCAAGTCTGTGTTTCTTTATTGCTACCTCCCCTTATCTTGGGAGCTAATAAGCATAAAGCTTTGAGGGAGAGCACTTATGAAGACTGATTCTTTTTGATGGTGGCCCTAGCCCTTTTTGCAGGCCTGTGGATGCGTGCTGACAGGTTGAGCGGCTGAGCGTAGCAGCTGAACAGTACTGTACAATGCTGACGACTAGACTGTTTACCTTTGCTTGTGCTTGGACGTCACATAGATGAAACAGTATAGAAATACATGGTGCCAGGCATGGTTGTAATGTCATTCTTCTCAAATTGGCAGGTTTCTTTAAGTCAAATTCCATATAATTTCCCACTGTTATCCCAGGAAGGGGAAGCGTGTTGGAGCAGGACAATAAAAAAATATGTGTTTGGGAGCTCAAAGTGTAGAAGATCTTGTGGGATTTGAATTGGACCTTTGATGATGAGGGAAGTAGTCATTCTCTCACAGAGCAATGCAAAAGGCCTGTTCAAAGCTATATGACGTGAAGTGATGGATTTAGTGGCTTGGTAACTTTTTTGCTCATTGCCTGTGATGCTGCTTGTACAGAGAAATTATGGTTGGCTGCATGTTTGCTGCTACTGGGAACATCAGTAAATTTGGGGAAGAGAGCTTCACTAGCAATATATAAGTCTAGGAGAACAGCTGGTGGAAAATTCATACCTTTTGCTGTAGAAGCATCAGGAGAACTAGTTTCAGGGTAAAGCAAAACATGTGAGAATACCGTTGTGCCGCTTGGCTAAGTATCTAAATACTTCAACATGTTAAACTGCTGTATTTGTACTGGACATGACACTGTGGTAATTCCTATACACACTGCTGCTGTTTCTTTTTCTAATAGTATTTTACGATTCCTTTTCCACAGTGTACAAAAATTTCTTTTTATTATTTGTAAGAAGAGATGAATTCTTCAGGTATTCTTGAGAGCAACAAAACAAGCAGTGAAAGCTTGCTCTCTGCTTCCATCTCTCTAAATTACAGTCAGATCTCTAATGACTCGTGCCATGAGATGTAGTCATTTTTGTTTGGGTTCTGATCTCATGCTTTTTATGACCTGCTGTAGCCCAGAACTGGCACAGATAGATAAATTAAAGGACAAGCTGTGAATTTACTCAGACTTCCGTCACGGAGTACTTGTGTGGTGACAAACCAACCTACAAATTCCTGACATGAGCTATTGCTCCACTGAGCTAAGACAGCCTCTCAAGTGTTATCTTCAGAGCAAAACATGAATTCATCCTGATTGAACAGGATGGCATATGGTCTCACTGGGGCTTGGAGTTCCTGTGAACGTTGTCAAGGTCATTGGGGCAACTGGGACTTACTTTTGGTGGACTGATCCAAGATTTTTGGCTTGACCTCAGAGCTGAGCTAAAATGTTAAAATGATTATTTTAGCTAATAAATGACTAGTCACTCTGATCTCTGAAACTTCCCTGGTCCTTGCAGAGAATGCCCTTTGCTTGTAAATACTTATGGGTCCTGTGGAAAAACTAATTAGTGAAGAGCCTAATCTGAGCGCTTCCTTCCTCGGGTCTTGGTTGTATTAGAGAACCTGCTTTTTTCTGATATTGTACAACAGGTGCACAGTATCAAGTGGGACCACTTCAGCAATGTCTTTATATTAATGCTTCCTACTTCCAGATGGGAGCTCCCGATTCTCTCTATAATTTCTTTGCTATTAATATCACTCCTGTTCAATTCTTGTACACATTCCAGAAGCTATAATGATAGTAAACTGCTCTTCCACATTATTCATCTTGGTGGAATTGCAAATAAGCAGTATTACAGCGTATATAAATAAAACTTGTGAGAACTGACTTGTCTGTTTCTTCCTTACAAAAATGGCAATGGAACAAGCTCCATCTTGTTTGAACTTCTAGTCCTGGCATGTATTCATAGTGTGTTTGGCGACAGTATGCCAGAGGCAGCAGTGTGCCTTCCTGACAAAATGGACTTCATTAATAAAGAAGATAATTTTACTGTTATATTGTTATATTTTATTTTTAGATTTATATATATATATATGTATAACTTTAGATTTAGAGGAGAAACAAGCTATTTAAAAACATTTTCCTGTAAAGCAAACTTTTAGTGGCTGTTCTGATCCTTTCATTTGGCTGTTTAAAGATTAGTAAGCCAGTGTCTTCATCCTCATTAAAATTTTAAGTCTCTACTTCATTTTCTGTTGTATTGCAGATATGTCTGTAGGCAAAATAGGAAAGTAATTGGCTTTTGTAGCCTCCTTTTTTACTTGGCTTACTCTATCAAGTGTTTTAGTTAAAAAGCTTCCAGGAAACTTAGGAAGGCTTGGGACTCCCGGCATGTTGGGGCTTAGGTGTTCGCTCCACCATTAGGTCTAGAAGTGTTTTCTGTAGTCGGCCAAAGCAGCTTTACCAGGACTGGAGTTGCTGATGTCAGTTCATTAGACAAAATGTTACTGCTTCTGGTCTGTGGCTGTGGAGTAGGGTTTTTTCTTGCACTGTTGTTTCTGCTCCTGACTACCAGTATGGGAATTTACCAAGAAGACGGTATGAAGAAAACTCTGTCCTAAAAATGCCAGGAGATCAGACGGACTGGGGCTAGGAATTTTAATGATTCAGCTTTTTCCTCCGAGTTCATTATTTTTTCCACTTCCCCTTTTACGCTAGCCTGCTGTACCTTTTACTCCTATGGTGCAGCTTAGGATTCAACTTCTTTTCTTGGGTTGCTCTCTCACTAAAGTTTAAACTTGTTTATTGCCCTCTAACATACAGGTTTTCACTTCTGTTTGAGCGACTTCCACCAAGTCACCACACAGAGGAATGCATGTCAAACAGCTCCCTTTTGTAACACGTATAGAAAACATTGTGGAGACATTAATACTGACAGGGCATTGTAACAGCAAAAAATGTGAGACAGAGATAGATTTCACCCTGCAGTGTGAAAACTGACTTCTGCTGTATAGACTTAGGTCAGATGATAGATCAGTGATGGAGGAGAGGCTTTTGTTCCCTTGCACCATTTCCTTGTGAGAACCGAGATACAGATCTGAAGATAAGAGGTTGCAGCATCCAGCTGTTCTGGGAGTGCTGTGATGTGGCTGAATACTTCGGTATTGATTTAGCACAACATTTTTCTCCAATCAGGTGATCAAGAAAACAATGTTTTTAAAAGATGATCCTGAGTCAGATTGATACTGATGAAACAAAGTTGGGGAATAGATCTTACAGGGTATTGTGGTAGCTACAGTTGGAATGCTGTTTTGATTGCATATATATATATTTTATTTTTTTATTTTTTGCTAGCCCATCTCAGTTTTCTGTGCTGGTAGATCAAAAGACCTTTTTGTAAAACCAGAAGGGTTCAAGAGTATATTGGGCTGAAAACCATTAGGTGTAGACTTTGCCGCTTTATTTCTCTGTTAAGTATTTCCTGTGCTAGTATAACTACTGTCCATGTTGAAGGGCTCATCCCTACAAGTTTTGAGTATTTTCAGCCCTAAATGCTACATCAATGTTAGCAGAAATGAATGTACTGATCCCTGGAGTTACCCCATTAATTTAAATGGCAATTTTGGTTAGAAATGAGCTTGTATGGCCAGGTCTCTAACTTAAGCGTGGCCCTGCAGATGTTTTTGGACTGTACTGTTATGACAGTTCTGTGTGAGCTGAGATGCTTTAAGCATTTAAAAGCCCTTAAAAAGAGCTCATTAAGCTGGTTCTGCTACAGAAGACATGACCTTTCTGGTAAGTCATAAACCACTTGGAGATGTGTTAGCATTCTGTTAACGGGCTGAACATAGTCTTTGGGAGTATTATGTTATACCCTCCAAAAAATCCATCTAAGAACTTACTGTCATGCTGGCATAAAGAGGATACAGAGTAGTGACTGGACATGAACATGACCTTTTGGTACTGAACTCTTATATGTGGTTTCATTTCCATTACCTAGTTTATGTACCATTTAAACATTTTAAACTTAGGGCTGAGCAAGGCCATTCAGGGGCTGAAGAAGGCTTTCCCTCTTATGTCTCCAAGTAGTACTTTGTTCAGAGTGGAATGTTGAGACATGGGAATGCTGCAAAGTGGTTTAGTGCTGTTCAGTAATCTCTTGCCTTCTTTCAGAGTTCCTATGCATCGTGTGAGGGGCATCTTTTTACAATGGCTTGTGAGGCTATAGGAATGAAGTGATTTGGGAGATTTATTGTAGTGAGCTAAACACCTGTTCTGAGCACTTTTCTGGCTGTCCTGTTGAATCTATAATCCAGTTCTATTCACCTGGATTACTTCAGCCTGATGCCTAAAACTTGGACAATGTTTAGCAGAGTTCTTTAAGAGGACCAGAATTTCGTGTTGGGGCAACAGATGTATGCAGTTCAGAAGTCATTTAACTCGGATAGACTGCTCCTTTAAAGAGTGTAGTACTAAGAGGCCAATGTGTGAAAGAAAATGGCTCTTGTTTGTTAAGTAGCTTAATGCCAAAGGTGTTAGCAAAGTCTAAGAGCATACAATAACTGATTAGCTGTTGCTCATCAGTTCCATGTGCCATCACTTGCTGGGTTCTCTCAGTGCAGCATCTTGCTTGAATACATGTGGCACTTGGTGAGAAGTGTCTAAAAGGGTTGTATCCTTTTAAAAATGTTCTAGTGTTATAAGTAGGTATTTTCTATTATATTTGAAATGTGGCCCTTTTAGGAAAGAGCAGTCTCAAAAAGCAGGTGTTTCTATATCCTATTGCAAATGATTTTGAGTGGAGAGGGGGCTCATCTGTGTCACCAGCGTCATCTCATTCCACCGTGGTTGAATGCCATCAAAGGCAGGCAATGGGATAAAATCCATTCATCTGGATATGGAGGAACGGGATAAAATCTGTTCAGTAAATCTGTCTAGTAGCTGGGACACTGTGGTCGGTTTATTTTCAGTTACTGGGATTGAATTTTTTTGGGTCTTCTCATGAAATTCATTTTAACGTTTCCAATGCCTTTCTCTCTAGAGAGAATGCATATTTGAATGTGACAACAGACCTAACCTGGAAAGGTTATGGAACAGCTCATCCTGGATGTCATCACTAAGAATGTAGGTTATTTGGAGTGGTCAGCATGGATTGACCAAAGGGAAGTCATGCTTGACCAATCTAATAGCCTTCTACAACAGAGTGACTAGCCAGGTGGATGAGGAGAGGGCAGTGGATGTTGTCTACCTTGACTTCAGCAAGGCTTTTGACATTGTCTCCCGTAACATTCTCATAGGTAAGCTTAGGAAGTGTGTGTTAGATGAGTGGACAGTGAGGTGGATTGAAAACTGGCTGAAAGACAGAGCTCAGAGGGTCATGGTCAGCAGTGCAGAGTCCAGCTAGAGGCCTGTAACAAGTGTTGCTCACCAGGGATCAGTACTGGGTCCAGTGTTGTTCAATATATTTGTCAACGACCTGGATGAGGGGACAGAGTTTACCCTCATCGAGTCTGTTGATGACACAAAACTGGAAGGGGTGGCTGATGCACCAGAAAACTGTGCTGCCATTCAGTGAGACCTGGAGAGTTGGGCAGAGAGAAACCTGGTGAGAGTCAACATGGCAATTGTAGTGTCCTGTACCTGGGGATCAATAACCCCATGCACCAGTACAGGTTGGGGACTAACCTGCTGGAGAGCAGCTCTGTGGAGAGACACCTTGGGGTCCTGATGGATGAAGACTTGACAATGAGCCAACAATGTGCCCTTGTTGCTCTGGATGGGGCTTGCCTTCCATCCAGCAAATCATCTGCACTGCTCGGCTTGGTATTGATGCAAACTTGCTGAGGGTGCACTCAGTCCCACTGCCTATGTTGTTGATGAAGATACTAAAATGGTACTGGTCCCAGCACAGATCCTTCAGTGGCAACCACTGGTTACTGGTTTCTGTTTGGAAGGATTGTATCTCTCCAATTTAGCAGCAAGGATGTTGCGATGCACGACATCAAAGGCCTTACAGAAGTCCAGGTGGATAACATCCACAGTTCTTCCCGTCTGCTGATGCAGCCACTCCGTCAGCAGTCAGGTAGTCAGAAGGCCATCGGTAGTCAGGCTTTTCAGGTACTTCAGTTTCATTACCCTACATAAAATCTTTTTTCTTTCCACATTTCTACTTCGCCTCCTCCCTATAATCCCAAGAAAAGGTTGGGGCTCGAAGTGGAGAGCGAGGCTTTATGGCTTTGATTTTGGCAGAGCTTAGATTTGACAATTCTAAATTATTTTTTCTCAAATTTAGTGGATGCTGGTAAGCTCTCTGTCTTTTATTTTCTTTTAGCTTTTTTCCTAGTGCTACTCAATAAATACTGTTTTTTCTCATCTGAATAATAGGCCTGTTTCCAATAGCAATTGGTATTGTTCAGTCAGGAGAGAATTGGCAGTGCAGAGGTGGATGGAGTTCCCTGCTGGGTTTGAGTGTTAGTAGGTAAACTGTATCCTGGAGAATGTTGTGCTAGTTTATGACACCGAGGCTTGCTGCTAAGGTTCATGTTTGGAGAGTGACAATTTTAGGGGTGTGAATAGTTGCATCTAAACAGCAAAAGAAGCTGAGAGAAGTTCCTTGGCTGTACAGCTGAGTGATACAACCTGATTGACATCCAAGTGCCTTCCCATCTTTCTCTTTGTCCACAGGTGGCTGTGGCCAGGCTGTATTGAGGGCAGTTACTGATACCTCTTGTCCCATAATGCTGCACCAGGACACTCTCTGGAAGAGCACTGGTGGTTGTGGGCCAGCCATGAAGGACAACTACACTAGCAAGTAATTTGGATGATACTATGTACTCTTCAAGCTTGTACCATGCCTCTGTTTTATTTACTAATACGGCCAGAAAGACTGCTTTGTAGCCTGAGGGTAGGGTGGGTACAGCCTGAGTGATGTGAAGACTACTGTGCTGAGAAATGGGATTTAAACATAATGTGTCTGAAACCTGAAACAGAGGTAGAGCAAACCTATGTTCTGATAGCAGCAAGGCTTGCTAGATGCTCAGTGCCGCTGCTGCTCAGGCTTCACAGAGACTTTGCTGGAAGCACCAGGTAGTCTGTCTGTGTTGTTGGGTCTGCCTTTGGTATATGTATGTTCGGAAGATTGGGAACTGGGGGTTAGTATCTATGATTCAAGGCACATAGAAACAAATGCTGATGGAGACTGGCCAAGAAAGAACAAGAAAAGCATTATGTACTGAAACAAGATTCTTTTATTCCAGTGCAGTACAAAGAAATAAGAGTTACTTTGCTTTGAATGAAAGTACTGAAACTGAAAAATGAAGCAGATGAAGTACATTCGTGTAGTACTAGGAATCCTTGGGTATCAAAGCAGTGAAAAGTGATAGCTACCATGTTGCAGCTTTAAATAAATATTTACATACCTTTAAACTGAACTTCCTTGATTTAGTGTTACAGCATTGGTAACTTAGTTTCCAGCAGTATAATAGACTACCACTGACAATGCTGACCATTTTCTTTTTTTTTATTTTTTCTTCCTAAAGAATGATTCTGTTCAATTCTGTGAACTTTGGTAACTTACAGTATCACTGTAAACAGTGGGCCCAGTTCACAATAAAATAACATGAACTCATTGCATTAAGGTCATAAGAAAATATTGTTTAAAAAAAAAAAAGGGAAGAAAAAGTGAGACTGCTACATTGTCATCCTGCAGCACCAAACACAACAGCTGCTCAGTTTTGGACTTTTAATTAGAGCACTGTTTTTCAACTTGAATCAGGACAGTTCATCTGTTTTCCTAGTAAATGTAGATGAATTACATTTTCAAAGGTATTAAAACGTACTGACATAGTGATTTGCAGCAGAGTCAATAGCCCCATTTACAGACTTGGTGATTTATTTTTTTTTTAATGAGTAAATGTTAATTACACAGGTACTGCTGTGAACCAAGCCCATTGTCTAAAAGAAAGGTGTTTCTTGCCAAATTAAAAGTCTTTCATAAGAATATGTTTTTATAATAATTTATAAGGATTTTAATAACTGCTGTGAAATTGTTAAAATCATGTGTCTGCCTGCTTGCGCTTTATACCAACACAAAAAATGGATAAACATGCAGTAAAATGAAGCGTCATTTAGAAAATAATGTGTAAAAAAAAGCGTTCAGTATCTTATAGTAAAGCATTTACACTGCATAGGCATTCATATAAGGTTATAGTATAATAAAACTCATTAAATATACAAGCATGCAGCAGTTGCCTTATATTCATAGTTCTAGAAATGACCACACATTGATTTCCTCAAATATAAAGTGGATTATCCAAAATAGATTTTGCAGCCACTCTCCTTTGCAGTGGCCAACTATGTTCTCATATGCATTGCAGATACTGACCTATATAACAGGCCTAAGCTATGCCACCGTATTGTACACATCTGTGATAAATACTGTGTTTTTAAATAGGAAGGATAGTGAGAAGTTATCCATACTTCTCATAGTAGAACTTGGAGACGCAATGCTTGAATTGAACAAAATATATAAGCATATTTATTGTATTCTCCTTAGAGAGTAACACTGCAGCCTTGCCACACATCTAGCTACTGCATAAGCTGGCCATGCAGTTTTCAAAATAAGTTTAGACATATTTTTCTACTTAATATTTTATTTCATGAGAAGAGGTATAATAGTAAACTTACATAGTACATATCAGTTTTGCTCTGCAAACTTTACAAAGGAATACTACTTTTAGATTGTGTAGAGAAATGTGCCAAAGTCACATTTAAAAAAAATACATTTGGAGAGAAGTTGTCTGTCTTCATTTACTCTTTTGAAGGTGGTGTTCTAAGTGATGGTGAGCTTGGACAGTCTTCATTGTCACAAGATGACAGTGCCCGGATGAGATGCCCTCTGTGGCCAAATGCCACCTGGAGGGTAGAGTTGAGGTCGTGTGGCTTGAAGTTGTCTGTAGTTTTGACGTGCTTGTTAGTGCCCAGCTTGGCAGGTTAATGTGGTGTGTGACTCCAGGACAACAGTGGATACAAAATACGTGGAGGCAAGGCTTGTGTTAATTGCATGAGGTTTGCAAAATTGGGCACTAGATCCTGATACAGGTTTCAGATGTGCCGAGGCAATATCAGATTGAGGCGTATGACTTGAAACCCTTGTCCCTGGCCAGATATTTTTCCAGTAGTGCCTGCATTCTGCCTTTGTCCTGACTCCCCTTGACTTCATAGATAGTAATTTGTGTGTCTTTAAATATGTGCATGTACATCCTTTTTTCTTAGCACTTCAGGTAGAGCTAGTGGAAGTAATCTTGTAGGATGTTACAGCACCAATGATGCAAGTTGCAGGGATTCATCCCTGCATACAAAGCAGCAAGGGTTACAGAAACGGCATGTAGGAAATAGCTTGAAAAGGACAAGAGGCAGAGAGAACAGAAACATTTGTCAATGGAAAAGGGGAGTAAGGAAAGGGAAGAGGGAATTGTGGCAGGCAGTTGCTGTTCTCTCTCTGTTTAAAGAAGTAAAGTATAATCTTCTCTGGAATGTTTAGTTCGGAGAGAAACATTGCCCTTTGTGTTGGTGTTTTTTTTTTTTTTTTGTTTAAAAAGTGAGCTTTGGCACATGGGAATGAAAAGGCCAATAGATGGCTTTGGTAAGTGCTATCAGGAACTGTTACATTAATGTACTTCTGCGTTGTCGCCAGGGGTTTTCTTTTGTAGTTCATTATTTGGAGGTTCTTTGTGTGTGCATATTCCTATTTTCTATTAACGGATGCATGGCTCTTTCTAGTAGGAGCTGTACTATTTCCTGTCAGTCTTATTTAAGAGTAGGACAACAGTGGAACAAGTCATTGTACTAGAGCTATCCAAGCTCTTCTGGCCCAGATACTAATTTTTCCTCTGAGGATGTATCTCTGTGCATATGTGTGTGCAGGGAGCCTCACCTCTGTATTTGGAATCTGATATAAGGACATTTGGAATATGATGTGGGGCATGTGAGTGCTTTTATTGTATCAGCTGGCTCTTGGAAAATGGGCTTACAGTTTATTTTACTTGGCTTGTGTGCTGCCACAGATGTTGCTTCTCTGCCTTTCTCTGGATTTGTCACTAAGATTTCTGTGTTGATGTCTGAAGATATAAATGCTGCAAGAAGTGACTGTTTTTAATGATGATTTGGCAGTAGGGTCTGTATAAATATACACAGAACCCTGTTTATTTTGCCTACCTTGTAAGCTGTATACAGCCATGGAGGGACATAAGTCTTATGCAGAAACCTTTGTACAAGATATAAAAGTTAGTGGTTCGTAGACTCTTCATTGCATCCCTGCCATATTAATAGCAACAGTTTAGATGTAGGGACTGTCCACAAAAGTAAGTGTTTTGATTTATAAATTTCACCTTCATTAATCTGAAGTACTTCACTAGTCTCTCATTCTTTTTCCAGTTCTCATTTATTTCTTTAAATGTTTGCAAAAAAAAATGAGAGTGCATTCTGGTTTTGATCCTGATTTCTTATGCGCTTTAATATTTATACTAGGTTCTTTGGGCTCCTCAATAAATCTTCTGCTCATTTTTATTTCCACAGGGGAAATTCTTGCAATCTAGTTTGGAAGTTCCTTTGAAGAATATGGAGATTGTTAAACGCAGGTGTCATAGCTGTCTTGAGTATAGTGAGAAGGAGGAAAAAGAGCTTTCCTGAGAAGCCTGACAGTTTGGCACAAAGAAGTTTGCCATTGAGCTGTGAGCCCCAATTTCCCACGGGTACATGCTGCCTTTTGAGAACCAACAGAAGTTGGATACTTAGGGTCTTTGGGTTGTTTGTTTTTTTCTAGAAACCTTACCAGCTCTATTTCTAGTGGCTACCTGGGCTATTCTTTGAAAAGAGGAGACAGTGCATTCTCCGTTTTTATCCATCTCTTCTACCCCTCTTACAAAGCAAAGGCATTAATTCAATTCCTGAAGACAAGGGGTGTTTGACTTCTCACCTTTTTGCACTAGTCACACAGTTCAGTCATGATAAATCTGGTTATTTGGTAAAGAATGCTTTACAGTCTACTAAAATGTGGCCACCAGAAGAATCTCCACATCATTTAAAGTTTACCCCTACCCCCAATCTCTTTCTCTTCCAGGTATTGTATATGTGTGAAGAATTACGAGGTACCTGGAATGATGCATTTGACCTCCTTTATTATATTTCTTCTAGTATCACATTAGGTGAGGGAACTCTCAAAGGGCACAAGCATGTGGAGCAGCCATCGCTTTTCATAAGAAACAGATAACTAAAAAATATTTTGTTTTCTTTGCTCCTTAGGCAATGACAAGTGAAACTGGGTTGCTGAAGAAGCAGCAGACAGTGAGAGGACAAGTGAGAATAGGAGAGCAGCTCCCTGACCTTTAGAAAGAAACAGCTGTCACTTCCAGAAGCATCTTGCTTTTCTGTCAAGTTTCAAGAAAAACATGAATGCAGGTACAGTGTTATATGAAGAAATGCAAATAAGGAATAATGTGGAGTAACTGAATACTGAACAGCAAATCTGTTTGAAAACATTTGTTACCAAATCAGTAAACAGAATGTTGTTCCACTTGCTTCCATTTGAAGAACTTTTCATTTTATATGTTATATACTGTCTTGCTTAGACAAACACTGCATATAATGGTGTATGACTTTAACATAAAGATTCTGTTCCCCATTAAGATCCCCATTAAGTCCCTAAAAGTTAAGTTTGAAACTAATTCCAGCTTCTAATTTATGACCGTTATGTAGTTTGGAGGGATTTTTTTTTTTTTTTTTTTTTTTTTTTTTTTTTACTTTTTCATTTGAGTGAAATTAATTTGCCAAATTTGATGGCCTGCTACTTGAGTGTTTTCAGCAGATTATTAGGAGTTCAGAATGGTATCTCTGTGACTTGACTATATTTGTATGTTGAGAGACCATATGGAAATGGTGTTTAATCTTTTGAAATTGACAGGCGTGTGCTGTGTTGTGTTGTAAATCCTTGCTTAGGTAGCACTAGGAACTGCTAATGTTCAACATTAACGTCCTTGATTGCTCTAGCAAGAGCAAGCCCCATTTCAAATACTGCTTTACTTCTCCATACCTGCTACATAGAAATGGATGGACTTTCATTTATGCTGATTTCTTTCTGTGAAGCTTAAGTTTGTAATTTTTAAAGGTTCCCTTTTTATTCTGAAAACGATCATGGGAGTTCACTCATATAGAGGAGCAAGATGGACGCATAAGAAATACAGGATTTTGCAGGGAAAGGAACAAGGTAGGAATGTAGCCCAGAGCTTTTAGGCCATGCCTAGTTCCTTAGTGCTGTCTGACTCAAGTTGGTTTGCCTCTGTGGCCATCTGCCTCCTTTCCTCTCTACACTTACTACATTTTGTGCTGCTGCAGGAGGGACAGATGTTACCGTGTGAGATGCAGTGCCTTCGCAACACATATAATTTATCTTTTTCATGTTTGTGGCGATGCATCATAAAGGAGCACAAAATAATCCTCTGGAATGCTATAGTTGCTGGCCATTTTATTATATTTTGTTCTATTCTGTAGCCTGAATCAACCATAAACTTATTTCTGTTCTTAAACCAAAAATTATCATGTAAGTGTTAAAAACATTTATGGAGTATCTGTGTAGAGCTGCAGTGTAGAATTTGTTGTGAACAAAATAGAGCTGACTCCATCACCTATAGCAGAATAATTTGCAGCCAGAGCTGAACTGTGCTCTTAAAATTTAATTTTTTTACGAGGTTTTCAGAAAAAGGCCACAGTAGCTTGATTTTTGTCCTATATGTATTTTGAATTTTAGGGAAAACCTACCCTTAGTGTGTTAACACAGTTGGGACATATGGATGTGGAACAGAACTGTGTTTTCACATAAACCCCATTTAATTTACTGTTTTGAACCACCATTTAGATTCTTTGTTCAGATTTGCTGTAAATTCCTGGTCAAGATAATTCAAACACACAATTCTCAGCCTTTTTCTTTGAAGCCCTTGCAGGGTTAATCCAAACAGGAGGCGCAGTAGAAAGCTCCACTGTATTATAAGACTGGAGTTTATCTACTGACTTCAGCACCCACACGCTGTAAAGTACATGAGTTCTTTTCTTGTCTAAACTATTTTGAACGAGGTCTCTTCCATGCTAGTTTGGCAAGCTTCTAAGGCATTTGTGCAAAGTGATGATGCAAGAACAACCTGATTCAACACTGAGAAATTAGTAAATCACATCCAGCAGTAATTAAAGTGAAAAACTACAGTTAAGAAGGCAATCACTCTACAGTATCAGTTGAACTACTATACTCTGCAGTGTTAAAAGTGGAATATGTATACTCAGGAGGTATCATTGTGACTTTTAAATATACCCAGGATTCATTCCGTTTTTTTACATAGATTGAATTGGATTAACAGTGATTAACAAAACATGAATATATACATATAGAAAGGATAGGAGTGGAAGAAAAACATAGTGCCAGTATTCTGGACCATCGGGAAACACGCTATACACGTAGTCAGTATTTTTGTATTAAAACAAAAGGTTAATTTTGAAGTCCAACATGGTTTTAACGTAACTTAGTGCTCTCTATAAGGCCAGTCTCAGGAGTCAAGTGTATGGTATTCAAGATGGGGATATTTATAAAGGACTTTAGTTTGAAGAACTGGAATAGCCAGCTGATGTTTTTTACCATCTTAATGAGAAAGTCTGCGCTATTTTCATCAAGTGCACACTAAAGTCACAAAATAATCTGATGAATTTTTGTCTGCATCTCCCCTTAATGGGCAGGTAACATTCAAAGCTTAGTTGTTCACTTTTCATGTATGCAGAACTCAACACAAAATAGAATTAAGGTAGCTAGTAGCGTAACAAATAACGGGTAGATCTTAAGAGCAGAGTTCTGAGACTTTTTTTTAACTTGTTTCTCAAACTCTTCTCAGGACCACTTCAAAGCCTGGATTTGCTGTACTGTGAAAACTTTGTGTACAGCCCAAAATTCAGTTCAAAGATGCATTTTTTTTTTTAAAGGTGAGGAGAAAAAAAATGAGACAAAAACTTGAATCTGTTCCTGTCAGGGTACAGCTGTGGCCATTGTGCTCTGGCATGTAATCCATGCTTTTCTGGTCGTCAGAGAAAAGGTGAGAGTAGTTGTGGATCCTAGTTCATGCTTCAGAAAGAAAAAAAGCAGTAGCTGGCCCAAAGCAGCTTGGGACTTAACATCAAGATTTGTTAAGCAGCCACTGTGTAATTTTTGGACTTCATCTGTGATTAAAGGAATTTCTTTAGTTATGCTCTTAATATCAGCCAGGTGTTGGGTGAATTCAGAGTTTATTTATTTTTACACCTTGGCAGGTCAGGATAATTGAGCTGTGTTTTGGATTAGTTGATAATGAAGACAGGAGCAATTTGTGAAATTTAGTTCTAGAACGGGTCTTGGATAAAAATGGCTTAGATGTGCTTGCGGTTTGGAACATCTCATATTCAGTTTTTGTCTTTTTGTGACTCTAGCTTTAACCTGGAAACATCACAAGACATATTCTTACTTAGGAAGTTCACTGTACTCCTCAGTACCAGATAAAAGATCTTTAGTAGGACTTCACATGAGGAACAGTTAAACAAAAACTTGTATGAATAAGGCACTAGTAAATGTTTGCAGCAAACAACAATTACAGTCTATATTCTTTAAGAATAAAGCTGTTCTGTTTAGGAAATTGCCTTTCATGTGACAAGAGTTACCAAGGCCAGTTAGAAGGGGGTTAGAGAAAGTGCATCTTTTGGATTATGCCTGTGAGGTCTATGAGAAACTACTGAAAGCAAATCCCTGCTAAGTTTGGAAATAGCCTGGGCAGTGGTGCTCCTCAGAAAGCTAAAGCAAGAGGAAACTGGTCTAGATTTTGATCCCCGCTAAACCAGTGTAAAATCCCTCGTAACGGATTTGCTCCAGATTTATTTAGGTTGGTAGGAGGATCTGAAGCCAGCTGCTGTAGCAAACCTAGTGAAACAGTAACAGTACTAACCCAAAACAAATAATGGGCTGTAGTGATAGTAGCTTCAAATAAGAATTTGGTGGTTTTCATTTCCTGCTTGCTGAAGTCCAAGGATGCACTTGGTCTTTTGGCTAATGTAACAGACCAAAGCATTCTGTACCACTTTGGAGCTGTTGCCATTCTAAATGGTTATTAAAATATCAATCCATACTTTATACCAAATGAAACTTGAGTCTGCCGATCCAGCTGTAGGATGGCCGACTGTTATTTTGCATTACAAATTGCTCAAAAAATCCCCCAAACTCTTCCATTCGTAAAAGCAGAACTTATTGCTGCTTCTAAAATATACGTTGACAGATCAGTTCTTTTGGGGGGTTTATTGAAGCACCAGAATTTATTCATCAAACCAATAAGAATGCATTTGTAAACTAATGGATCCAGTTAATGACTCAATGTCCTGTAAAACTTCTGTATCCAAATCACTCATTTGGAGTACTCAGTGGAAGATCAGTGGTAACTCCACAGTCTGATTTCATCACTAAATCCTGCTTTGTAAACAGACAGCTTTGCTTTATCACCTGACAAATTTCTGTTCCACTCAGATCCTCCATTATTTCTACAAACTGTCACTTTAAAAAGAACACATTTCTAGTATCTGTAATGCAAGAGGGAAAAAATTACATTGATTCATTCCTGTATATTATTGCCATCAGGTGCTACAATTGACAACTCTGGAGCCTGGGGTTATTTGTCTTAAACTTAATAGCAAAGTCCTTACAAGTTTGAAGTTCACCCATCCATGGGGACCTCAGAACCTTTACAAATATCTCAACCATTTTAAAAAATGTGGTTGGGTTTGTTTGTTTTGAGGTTGATTTATTTTTTTTTTTCTTTTTTAGCTTTGACTCAAAATATTAAATTCATTGGTGATGTGAGTTGGCTGAAATTTTCACCAGAAATCAAATCTGGAGTAATATTTCTTTCTTAAACAAAACAAAAAAACCCCAACAAGTAAATAAAGTGCTGGGGAACTCTCTCCCATACTTGCTATACATATTCTAATATTATATACATAAGGAAGAAAATACAGAATTTTCTCTTCACAAAGATCTTCATAGAAACTCAGGCAACTTTTTTTTCTCTTTAGATATTTGTTTCTTACATGAATGTCAGAATACATGCTTTTCTGTGTGTGTGTGAGGAGGCAAATAAATGCCATCTGAATATTAGAAAATGTTATTGAACGTTAGAGCTGTGCATAATCTTTTCTGTAAAAAAAAAAAAAAAAAAAGAACTTTCAGGAAGATAATGTAAGTCTTGGCAATTGCAGAAGAAACTAACATTCTTGGTCAAAAGTGTGCCTTTTGCAGCCATAACTAATTTTGCGGTGTGTCTCTGTCTCTAGCTGGCAATTTGAAGTTGTGCATATGTTACCTTGTAAGAATGTCTTAAGCTGTGCTTACTTTAAAATAAATTTGATATTTTTTTTTCTAACCTCGTAAATGAAACCTTTCTTGAAAGATAAGATGGGATTTCAACTTGTTCTTAAAACTCAAGTGGTACATTGGGACATAGTTTCCTTTCTCCTTTTGCCCGTTGCTTTCAAAATGTGCCTTCAGTAACACAGCCTGGTGAGAAAAGTCTGCGTTTTGGAAAAAGTTCTGTGAATATTGAACGAAATACAGAATGCAGTTTTCTTTCATGGCCACATTTCTTCAACAGAAGCAGAGGGATACTAATTACTACAAAACAAAGCTATTACAGCTCTGATGGGCGAAAAATCTGTTGTCAAACACTTATGCTTTTTCCTTTTTTTAAGGAGCAAATTCACGCTTGCACGGAAAACTTGCTTCTTGTTGCAACTGAGTTGTGTTTGTAGAGGCACGCTATTAACACCAGCTGAAACTGTGGCCTAAATGAAGGCATCACATTCCTGTTTGTGCTGATGTGTTCACCTGTATGGATGACATTTTAACAAAAAATGCCATTTCACAATTATTATAAGTAGAAGTTAGGAGAGGAAAAACTTTCAGGTGTAAAATGAAACAAAGTGATTAGAGATGATTGTTTAACAACAATTATTGCATGATTTTGCAAAACCTTTGACCTTCCTAAAAACCAGTATTTCTTCTTTTTTTTTATTATATGCATTGGTTTGAAAACAAGTCATCACGCAACTGCTGACTCCACTTGATAAATATTTAACTTGGGGAAGAAATTTTCTTGAGAAAAGAAAAAAAAAATCAATGCTAGGTCTTAGCTATTAATACAGAAATTTTCATTGTTAGATGAAACATAACTGGAAATAACTGTTAAGTTGAAAGGAATCTATGTTACTTTCATTAAAAATCCACTTATCTGGAAGGGTTTAGGGATTATAATGAATTTGGTGAGGCCAACTCTAATCCCTCAAAACCTCACACTTTAAGGAGATGAACGATTTACCAGTCACATAACTCGTAATGTATTTTAAGGCTAGTTAGACATGGAAGAATGATACTCAATACTCAAAACTAGGAACTATTTGCATGACTGGTTATTTACTTAAAGTAAATTATTTAAATAGGTGAAAGTTTGCTTATTCGTTTATGTTTTCTAATATAGTAAACTCCCATCTACTTGTATGTAAATTATAACTGATCTTAGAATGCCATTTCATAGCTTGAATCTTGGTTTTGCCTTAAGGTTCGTTCTAGCCAGGATGGCAATTAGGGAAAGTTCTAAAAACAGAAGAATTGACACATGCTGTTAAATCCATATGCAGAGAACATTCAAATTAACTTGGAAGCAGAAATGACATTCATTGTCAGAAGTAACAAATTTGAAAGTCTTAAATAGTTCAATATAGAGAATATAGTTCAGACAGTCTTTGTATAAGTGTGCTTTTTCCTAAAAACACCCCCCAACCAACTTTTTTTTTTTTTTGCTTTTTCTTTGAGTCTTTTGTCTGTAAATATGAAAGAGGGTTACACCCCAGTGTAATTCTTCATTGCCATACTAAACAGTAAAATAGTCATTCTAATTCACATTGCTCATGACAGTCTTATTTGATGTCGCTTTATTAAGTTTGTGGTTAAAGCAGTTTGGGATTTTTGTTGGTTGTAAACTTTTGGCATAATGTGAATACCAGTCCCTTTCAAAAACAGCCTTGAGTTGCTTAATGATGCTTGTGCTGTTCCCAGTGTCTGCTTGGTTGATAACAAGGCCAGCTCCAGCATTCTGCGTAAATGCATTTCCTACCCAATCAAAATTACCTACAAGTAAAAGCAGGAATATACAAATGAGTTTCTAACATTAAAAAAAAAAAAAAAAAGAAAAAAGAAAAAAGTGATCTCCATGAAGGCAACCAAACATGNTCTCCATGAAGGCAACCCAACATGTCAACATAGTATCATTCCCCCAGCACCTGCCTGAACAGAGACAGAAATAAGTTTTCTATTACAGCGGGAAAGAAAAAACTCCATTACATACCACTGTGTAGTACAAATTACTTCTGGAAGTTTAACAGCTCTAATCCTTCTTCAGCGAAAACAGGTTCTTTTATTTATTCAAAGCTAACTTGTACTTCCTTTTGCATATATTGTATTATTACTTCATTTACTTTGCTCATTGGCCTTTTCAGTGCCAAGTATTTTTTTTTGCCATATAAACAGTTAAAGCAGATAGGCTGGACAGTGGTTGCTCCGTAACGCTGAGCCAAACCAATAAATCTTTTACAGATTTCCTATTGATAAGGTGCTATTTCAGGAAAGAAAATCAGGTTTTACTCTTTTATGCCAATTATCACCACCTTTGTTGAAGTTTAAGGTGACAATTGAGCATTTTAAATCTTGGTCATCACAAAGCAAAGAGGATAATTGGATTAATGGAAAACAAGCCAACTATTTGTGCTAATTTCACTAAAACTGTAACTGTTTAAGTTCTACATCTAGAAGAGATGCAGTATTTTTGGAGAAAAAAAAGGCTGTTATTAGAGGTCACCTTTTAAAACAGTGTCTGAACATAGATAAAACATGAAAGTATCTTGAGAAACGTATACCCTTTCAGTGCCATTTCAGTTACATCAGCAGGAAATGGTAAGAATTATGAAGTCCTCAAGGATGGTAAAGGGAAGCCTCATCATAAGGGAAACTTCTTCCTATGCTTTTGAGTGAAAGGTATATCCTCAACATGTATATTACTTTCACACAGTTTTGAACATTATTTTATTTATATATATATCTAAGGATATAAGGACAATGGGAAATTAAAAAACACCTCAGCTAAAAATGTAGCTGCCTAGACAAGTGATAAGGTACTGAAATTTGATCTGGCTATTGGAAGGAATTTAAAATGGAGTAAAAAACATTATGGGGGGGGGGCGGGATGTTCATAGAATATTTGGGAAATGAGAAAGGAATAAACTGCAGTATATGAAGTAAAAAATAAGATTTGGATAGGTTAAGAGAGGTTTGTGTGTGTGTGTGTGTGTGTGTGTTCAGAGCCCATGGAGGTGAGCTCTTCAGAGTAGCCCTTGGTTATATCTCTGTGCTAATGGGATTCTCCCTCCTTTGTGGATGTATGGGCTGCTCTGGGCTGCAGCCTTTGCCTTTCCTCCCTGCCTCTGCCATTACTGGCTATAAGCTCTTTGCAGTAAGTCAGGTGAGGAAGCGAACAACCGAAGCATCATCTGCAGTATATTAGAATGCACGTTTTCTCTCTTTATTTTATAAAATCTCATTAGTTACTTTTTAATTCAGCAGCAGTTTTCTGTTCCTGCACCTCACGCACAGCTCAAGCAGTCAGATTGTTTTTAAAGGGTGGTTTTTAGCCTACATTCAATGAGCATTTGACTGACAATTTTTGCTAGGTGCCATACAGGGACTTTACTTAAATACATCTTTAACTCAAAATACCAATTAGCTATGTACCTAATGTTAATAAGAAGGCGCCTGAAATGTCATTTCAGTAAATGGAATAAGAATTCAGAAGATGAGGTTGAAAAGTAGTTACCAGCTCATTTTCACTGGATTGGAAAAACAGAATAGAATTCAGTTTATTCAAACTTTGTAAGTATGTTAAATATGTGTTTTCACTCTGTCTTTAAATACTAAAAGCAGAATGTTGCTTTTGAGGAACTTGATTCATAGGAAGAAAAAGAGACTTTTTAAATTAGAAGAGGCTCAAAGCTTATCTTCATCCAGGTTCCCAAAGAAATTAGACTATTTTAAATTAACAAGCAATTCAGACATAGATTCCACACTTATATATGGGTGTTACTTCAGGCTTTTGGATACAAAATAGAATTTTTTGGGATGCGGTTACTTACCAATGTATGCGGCTCCATCAGTTACCATATATTTGTTACGATTTAATTTGGGAAGGGAAGTGTTCTTCTGTTCTTTAAGAAAGCATGCACTCTCTTCCTCAAGGTCAAAGAATTTCTGCCATAAAATAGAACGGAGTGGAGGTTAATGAGAACTATCTTATAGTGGACAGAAAAAATACAGTCTGTTCTCTAATCTTTATTGAAAATGAGTTAGTGCTACAGAACAGCTTGAGATTTTAGAGCCACACATTAATTTTAATAAAACATTGCACAGTGTTTCTAAATTTTCATAGTTTGTGATACTCATTATGTTGTGGCACTACACAAAGTATATGGCTACTGTATACTAAAACCAATGCAGTGCCAGGTAATAAAGGCTATAAAATGAACAAAAAATCCCCATCTTTGTGTTCTGCATGGTAAGAGCCAGGAATTCTCTTTAGATTATTTCCTCACTCATCAAGGGACAGATCCAGATGTGCAAACACAAACAAGCTGAATTAATACCTTTATATTACACATTGCATAGTTTCCAGTGGGAAATTTGCTGATTTCTGAGAATTCTCAGGATTAAATCTGATAGAGAGAGATCAAATTCAAATTTAGCAGATGAGGAAGATGCATCTGCTTTACCCTAAAGTGTGAAGTTTGAGATTTTTTTCTTTGTTTTGGAGTTCTATGCATTCTTTGCCTGCATCAGTGCCAGACAAAAAATGAGATTTTTGGAGTACAAAACTCAAGCATTGTTTGTTTCATCAAGGAAACTAATATCTAGACTCAGATTCCAAAACCAGAAGTAGAGAATAACATGATGAAGGATAAATTTGTATGACTGGGAAACTTTGATTGGGGTGATGGTGTAGATCCTCAGAACAAAGGTAATTCACTATATATTACTAATGAAAATAGCTGGTTATACATTGCACCCACTTAAGACGTTAAAAAATAGTATTTAAAAAAAAACACCCCAAAACTCCTTAATTATTCCTCGGGGGTCTGTTTTCCATAATGCAAAATTCATCTCTTGAACCACTGCTCTATTTGATACAAATCTTGAATGAATCCTTTTAAGTTATGGAGATGTTGTTCCAAATAATCTACTGCTTTGAAAACCTAACTGTAAAATGCTAAATTCATTACTGAAATGAAATAATGCCTGTGGCAGCCTACCTCACCAGTGTAATTAAATCAAATAAGGGTGTGCAAATAGCACACAGGCAGGCAGCCCTGTAAAGTGTTCTTTACCCAGCTGATGGTGTAGGCAGGGTTCAGGCTGGCTTGCAGTAAACTGCTCAGCCATTGCAAAATCAGTACCTTCTTACTGATTACCAGGAACACCAGCTTTAGGTTTCATACCAGCGGGTGCATCAGAACTGCATATAAATACTCATTAAACCCCCCATAATTGTTCTTCTCAATCATCAATTGTGATCATTACAGTTTGGTTTTTATAGAAGAACTCAACTCACAAATTTTGAACAGGCTTATCTGCAATTAGTATTACTAAACCTAATCAAAATGGATTGATTGCAGACCAAAGGAAAAGTAGTCTAGAGGCTGTGGTTTGTCTGACACTTTATGCTGCGGACCATCAGAATCTCTCTCTTTCCCATTGAAAAATATATGGAGGTAACGTTGTCAGAAATTGCTTGGAAGAACTCTGTGTAAAATACTCAGCCTAGTTCAAGCTCCTGCCAGTGCCAGCAGTAAGGAGAGTCTCTCTTCTTGGGCTGACCCCACTACCCATCAAAGATGGAAGTTTATTAGGGCTGAAGCAAGTTTTTAGTGCATTAAAAATAAAATTCAAAGCATTTTTGTTTTTTCAGTGCCCAAATAGCGGATGGTACTGTGGTGCAGTTTTATGATTGATAACTATCACAAAGTTGTTTTCTTAAATAGTCGCTGAATTTCATATACCCTTGTGTGCTTACTTACCTATACACACACTGTTATTTTCCGCAACTCAATTTTTATAACAAGTTCAAAGACTAGCAAGGAAACTTGTAGGAACTGTTTATATTATAATAAAAATCCCTGTTTCTAGATATGCATAAATACTACTTAGTATGTATAACACAAATAGTATTTGTTTTTTACAATTGTTGTCACTTTTAAAAAGCCAAAATTATTCAGGAGGTTATCAATTTAAAGTCAGAAGGAGACAACAGATTATTTAAGACGGTTATGTGCAAACAAAACCAAAAAGAAATTGATCCAAGATGGCTGATTTCCAGCATGCCTCAATTTTGTAAAAATAAGCTGTATCAGATTGAAAGTAGTACTTACACTTTGTTCTCTAATACAAATATAACATATATGGAATTCTCACCTTCCTGTACTGCGTGTCTAATGGTCACATAATGGTTGTTCTGGTCTTCACACTGCTGAATTTGCAGCCTGAATTTAATGTAAAATCTTCATTATTTTTTCCTGTACTTTATAATTAACAAAAGGAAAAGTAGATGCTAATGCAGCTGAACAGTAAGCTTAGATGATTAAACTCATTGTGGTAAAAATGTAAAATGTGGTTGGTTAGACTCAACCACATTTTGTGCTGTCACACCTGCTGTTAATAGCCAGTATAAACAAGACACATGACCGTGGTTCACTTTTAGATTTGCTGTGAGAGACCAGATGTAGTGGTTTACACAGGTTGTCCATCACACAGACTGCCTTTTAACATCATTCTATTTTTTTGGTCCTAATTTCTGTGCTTATTACTACTAGGAATAAATTCCGTTCATTATATTACATTTCCTGTGTTATTTAATGAAATGTAAAGTCTTTGATAATAACAACATACTTCTCAGTTATGAAGCTTTCTTGGTTTGGGGTTTTTCTTGTTTTGTTTTGTTTTCCCAGTGGTAAATATCTTAGATTTCAAAGCAGTATGGATTATACTTACAACTTTCAAACTACAGCTTGGAACTTCGGTGCAAATAGCTTTCAGAGATGAAACAAAGTTAAAAGTGAGGGGATCTGTGTCTCTTGAGAAACTTATGAGAAGTCGTACTTTAATACTTCGTAAAACTAATGCTTCTCTTATCTTCCCATCTAAATATGGCCAGTACCTGAGGAGAAAGAACAAAATATAGTCAGAGAGTTTAAAAAAACCCTGGATTTTTATGCAGCCAAGTCTAGACATCATAGAGAAAACTAAAGACGTGTGAATTTAATTTTCTGTGCGTTGAAGGAACGCTGTTCTCATGTAAAGGGGTTTTCACTAAACAGATCTACCAGCATCCTTTTTCGTGTCATTCTGCTCTGCACCAAAACGGTCACTGTGAGGACAGCGAGGTTGTGGATCTCTTCCATGTGGACCATCTTCCACGTGTGCAGGTGCATGGAGAAATGCCGAAACACTTGCACAAAGTACAGATACCTTGTCTGCCCCTAGCTGGGAGAGTTGCTCCTGCATCGGCACTGTCTGTGTCAGGCACAGTAGAGCTTCCAGCAGGAGGAGCTACAGCTAGAGGGTGCTGCTTACTCAGCCCAGACAGAGAGACAGGAAGGGTTTTCTGCTTGTTACACAAGTAAGGGAACAGGAACACCGGATCCCTCCCTGAATGCCATCCTTTTTGCCCTCCGTACCATATAGTCTGGGGACTTGAATGCTGTCTTTCTTGCTTGGGAATAAAAGAGCTGCTGCTGTGCAGGGTGTCTGCAGCCTTCAGCAGCAGAAGCCTGTGGGTCATTTAAGGAGGATGCTATCTTTTATTCCTGATGAAAATTGCAGAAATTCTCTCATGAATGGGATGGTGGCAGGGACACCTTCCACTAGACCAGGTTGCTCAAAGTCCCATCCATCCTGGTCTTGAACACTTCCAAGTTTATAGGGCATCCACAACTCCTCTGGGCAACCTGTTCAAGTGCCCTCACCACCCTCACAATATACAAGAATTCACAGTATGTTACTTCTCTCTTAACATACTGGATACACTCCCTCTTGTTGAATGTCTATATGATACTCATAAAATGCCAGTAGCTGTGATATCAAGATAGTGAATACAGTAGTGTAAGAAATAGGACTCATGTATAAGCAGATTCATGTATTCCTGGGTCCCAGTCACTTGCAGATGGTCAGACTAGACAATTTCTGATCTCCTTCGATAGGCAGATCCAAAGCTTAGGACCCAGAATGGAAATGTCTTCTTAGGTCCCAATTCTGCTCCTATTTAAGTCAATGGCAGAACTCTCACTGATTTCAATAAGAGCAGAATTGGGCCCCAAGAAATTGGTCCACAGTAGTAACTACTCTCCTGTGGGTTTATTTTCATATTGGCATTATAATAATGTGCTAGTCCTGGACACAGACACTCACCGTTTAGCATTGGTGTCAATGACGATTGGCAAGTAGTCCATGACAGCTATGTATACAAACTGTTTTGCATCATCGATGACACTGTATATAGCTTCGATATCCAGGACTCTGTCCTTTGGGCAGAAGAGTTTAGGTGAATTCTGTGAAGGGAAAAGTTCAAATATGTCATTTAAAACGCGACTTATTTTCTCTTTGCCCTTCTGAGATGGCAAGTAGTACCCTTTATTTTAGTAGAGAATATTAACTGATACCTGCAACTGCCCTGCTAGAATACTGAACAGTACCAAGGGAGTTACTTGCTTAATGTCAAATGTGTCAGCAAGGCAAAGGCGGGAGGAATCACCTGTCTGTGGCAGCAAGGCCCAGGGCTTTCTGCTCTTCTGCCCAAGCAGGGAGAGAGAAGTGGAGCCACCTGCCAAGTTGCCCACAGATAATAGCACAGTTCTGGGGAGCAGAGGTTGTTAAAGGCACTTTGTAAAGTGCCACTTGTCCTTTTCTGAACAGCTGGCCCTGCCAAATCACTGCCTTCCTGCTGCTTATCACCTTCTGACCTTTGTTATTTGCCTGGGTTGCAGCTGACGTCTAGATTAGTGTTTTCTATAAGGACAGTTTTTCTTTTAAGGATCCTGGGGTTGTGATTAGTTCTTTTTATTTCAGTACCGTATCTATTCACAGTGGTTCCTTAACCATTGACTGGTGCTTTTAAGGATTTATTACAACTAAGTTCAGAAAATGACAGAAAATTAACCACAGCAAGATTTCAAGACCAGTATTCCTGAACACTAAGAAACACAACCAAAACATCTGTTTTATCAAGACTGGAAGACTTTGTTCCTAAGCAACATTAAAGCCATGATTTCTGAGCATAAAAAAAAATAATCAATGACTGCCTGTCATGCTAGTTGTTTTATGCAGAGCAAACATTGAAAATGAAATATGTTTTCAAAGAATGAGTTTTGATTCAAGAAAACGTGTAAAGTGATTTTGTTAGATATAATTTATGTCTATTACCTGAAACTTTTAGGATGCTGTTGCACTGAGATTTTATTCTTGCATTCTTAGTATTTTCTTGCATGGAAGTTTTAAGTTCCGTAACAGCTAAAGAATGTTATGCATTGTCTTTTTCATATGCGCTCAATATAAAGAACAGAAAGTGAAAGACGTTAAGAAGATAATTAGAAGAAAAACTTGTTAAAGCTCTCAGGATAACACTTACGTTTGGGCATTCCACTTGTTACCCTGTGACCCCTGCTGCTGTTGCAGACGTATGTTAGTACTTTCCTTGGCATTGGTTGTATAGTATTTGCTGTTCTGATCAAATAGCCATTTGATAATTCTCTTCATCAGGCAGAAACAAGCCCTTACTCTCGGTAGCAAACAGGACCTTTCCCTGACCCTTTGCAGGGGTTGTGCTACCCCAGACAAAAAGGGGTAATGCTGGGCTGGGAGAAGGAGTGGGACAGTTTTGTGCAAGGGCAACATTACCACCTCTGCCCAGCAGTGGCTGAAAGTGAGCTGCCTGGCTTACGGAGCTTTTCTTCTTTACTTACCACTAGATGAGGAGCGGACAGCAATGTTATTACTTCAGTTTTATTCGTGTAAGTGCCTCCAACATGGAAACACTCTGGTTCTTTCATCATCTCTATTGCTCTGTGTACTTTTTCCCAGTTTTGTGACATCACTGATGAGATGGAGGACTGCTCCATTTCTTCCCATCAAAAACACACACATAGACAGTACTTCCCTAACAGCAATGGGGATTGCTGCTTGAATTTTAAAAGTTTTAAAATGTTGTTTTAAAATAAAGCTAAAATAGATAATGGTATGCAGAAGTATGACTGCTTTCAATGGGGCAGGGTGAAGAGGATTAATCCTTATAAATTACATTGATAAAAATGCACACTGATACCAAGCTTAGTCTGTATCATATTAGAAGTCTGATTAACAGTTCATTTACTTCCAAATCATTCACTTTCTATCTACGAGTACAAATAAATAACGTAATTTGAAGAGCCTCCCTATTTTTGTTTGAGCACGAGAGAAAAAGTGGTAATATTACAGAGAAAGGGAAAGAGAATAATGCTCAAATGAAATTCTGCACTATCTTCAGTCCTGGCAAATTACATGTAAGAACAACGTCACAGAAATGAGAATGAAGAAAAAATAAATTGCTATTTTTCTCTTCTGCACCATAAGAAAAAGCAAATAACTTTAAAAACCTTTCAACTGGAGAGTTCTCCACAAAAGTATACCTATTGGAATAACCATTTTCCCGGAGAACAGAATGATTTGGCTTTCCAGCATTATGAGACTATCAATCAAGTTCTGTCTTGTGTAGGTCTTATCTGTATACTTGAGTTTCCAGTTACTCGCATGAATCTCAATTTTAGTAGCTGCTTTTGGTTAAGGACATAGAAGTAGTGTGCATCTTCTGCAGTTAGGGCCAATTTAGAGAAATACTTAAACATAGGCTAAATTTACACCATGTGAGTTCCTTTTCATGGATTTTACCTTCTGTGGTAATTTTTCCCTGATGGTATCTGTCAGGGAGAAGACAGCATTATGATGGACTTACTGCAGGGAACTGCAAACATTTCTGTGACACTTGGGATTCTTTTCACAGTTACTACAAACATCTACCTAACCTGGTCTCGCTACTGTATACTTAATAAAGGACAATATTAGGAGATTAAGCAGATGTTAAATTTCCAGGTCTTTCAAAAATCCAGTGGGTTAAATAAGTTTCTTCCCTTCCCTCCCTCTCTTGTAACTCTTTCAGAACTTACCGACACAAAAGCTTCAGATTTTGTCTCGTTCAGCTGCAATGTGAGTTTATTTTGAGTATCATACACTCCATATAGCCTCTTAGACCAACTTGGAGGTATTTTATTCTTGTATCTTAATGAGCTATACAGGGCAAATATCCTTTGTAAATCCAGCACCAGGCAGCTGCAGTTGTATACGATGACACCAAGTTCCTTCATCTGTGAAATTAAAAGTTCGTATCATTAGTGATATTTTTGGTGATGGTTCTGTGGAATGCAGCAAGAACATAAGAATATATGAGGGTTACCTTCCAGAAGCGTGCCTTGACTTCAGTGGTAGTACTGTCAGCTACAAAAACATTGCCAACACAACTTTTTTAAAGGCAAGCACATAAGCTAAATCCTCAAAGCCAAGAGCAGGCAAACAACTGTAACAGGGTTTGTATGTTCAGTGCATGTCAGAGTCGCGTGTCCTGATAGAATACAACACGCTTTATGGAGGGACACAACTTGGGAGTGCTACCCACTTGTCCTCGGCACCATTTTTGTTATAGGTGCTGCCCTTTTGCCTAAAAGCCAAGCTTTTGGCTACGGTGTGAGTTTCATTTATTTATTATTTCTATATTATTTTGTTTACAGGAAAAGCATTCTTTCTGCTGGATGATGCAGGAGCACACACTGCTACCAGTGACAGTTCCGTACTTCAGAAAATTTGTTTTCTGCAAGTTCTGGAAAAGGTGAAAGTAATGGGCTTAAGTTATTTCTCTGCTAGAGAAGGAATACAATGCTCCAGCTTTAAATAAAAGAATAGGAAAACAAGTGATTAATACTACCAGTAGCTAAATTTACTATTAAGTCCAGCATGATCCAATATACAGTATACCCAGTTAGCACACAACAAGGTTGGATTCTTAATTTCCCCTTTGCTACAGTACAGTACCTTACCTAGGGAATTCTGAATTTCTGTGTCAGTTTCTTCACATGTAAAAATGGAGATAATGTTACTCTTCTCTCATGAAAAGTACTCTGTAACCATCACCATTCTTACACACAAAGTATGAGGAAAAATAGCCCAAGTAAATACAGACATCATAGTACTATTAAATGCTTAAACTTTCTACGGATATAGTCACACTCTTCACTTAAGTAAAGACCTGTCTCCTGGTCATTATAAATCTTGGATTTGACAGAAATTTCATTAATTGCAGATCCCTAGTACTTAATTTGTTGACAGAATTTCATTTATAAATACATTGCCTGGCTTCTGTAGTCAAAGTGTAACCACACACACTCTTCCTTCCTTTGCTTTCTAACAGCTCAGGAAAGCACTGCTGTGGGCACAAATGCTGTTCACCTCATTATCTGCATCTAACACTAGTTCATCCATCTTCAATAAAACAAGAAGAAAATCTGCACATAGATGTTTGAAAACAATATAAAAAATAAATACTTAAAGGAAACATGCTAGTTTCTGCAAGCAAACTCTCTTGGTAGCATGTCTCAGAAGTCTGTCTGGCATGAGGAGGAAAATAAGGGGAGTACAAACTCTTCAGAATGCTCATCCTATGACACCAAAAAGTCCCCCCTGGTTTTATTCCCTGAGGTGAGCTCTCTACAGCCACACGGAGTAGTTTCTGGTAGGAACATATCTTTCTGTAAAGCCTGTGGGAACTCTGAACCCCACTCTAAGCATTATCTCAGAGCTTGCTCCTGCGCAGTTCTCCCTGACTGCAGATGAGAACCACCCTGCAAGAGTGGGCAGAGAAAGGGAAGTGAAGGATAGAACTGAACCTTCAGCTCTTTCTACGGTGCCTGAGAGAAAACAACAAATCCCAATATTCCACTGAGAAAGAAACTCAATGGGTGACATCCTCAGGTCCCTGACCTGGAAATACCACATATGTAACAGTATGCAATGTTGAGTGATCTCATTCCCAAATACTGAATATGTGCAACCACAGAAACATTACCTAATGTTCTTACTGCCTAAATCAGAATATTTCTGCAAGCTTCTTTAATTCATTAAGAATATGGAATTCCTCCATTAGCCTGCACAAGCTGAAATTTGTGAAGAGTTGGAAAATACAGACTTGCTGCACCGCAGCCTTTCATTTATGGATAAGCCAGCAAGTTCATTTTGATGATAAATACAAACCATTCCAAACTATGCCCAACATGCTAATGAAAAAAGCTTATTTGGAGTAACACCTTTGGTTTTTCCCTTGGGTGCTGGTATCTTTGAGGATGCTTCTGTATTCAGTTCTAGGCTGTCCCTTGTCCTCAGTGCACTGTTTGTCTCCAAACATTTTTAACTATACGTTATCACTGTTTTCACTGTGTGCTGCCAATACTGTTCTCTTAATTGCTAGGCATGCCACTGCAAAGGACTTACTAATAGTATTCTGTTACATGTGTCTGCATAATGTGGTTTAATCGGCTTTTCATGGCTGTTAGTTGATTCTGACATAATTATGTGGTTACAGTTTTCCTTTCATTTATCAGTCCCATTATTACTATTCCACTTTATCCCTTCCATTAAAAGTAAAGATAAAACAATGTCCTCACAGCACACCAGAAACTGCCAGGATTGCATTTGCATGAGCAGCTCTTCTGGGAGCGGGCATGCTTGCCGTGTGTCCTCTCCCACTCTGTGAGTTAAAGGACTGCCCTTCTGCCTAAGTGCTTCTTCGTGTGCAGACAGGGAGGATGCCTGGGGCACTAATGGGGGTTTTGAAGTGCCATTTTCACAGATGAACACCTAGCCTGACTGGAAAACAAAGCATCAGCCATGCCTTACTGCTAGCCTCTCCCCGTGAGCTGGGAGACGGACAGGGACCAACCTGTCTTGCACAGGGACGTCACCCTTGGGCGGGAGCAGGCATTTGCAGGGGCCAAGGTTGCCTGAGATGCCCTGGCCAAGGCCCTGCCATTCCCCCACTTGCAGCAGTTCCACCCAAAACTGCCATTTCAAGAGATGTATTTATGGTTCAGTACTGAACCCTGGGTTCCCATGGCATTGCGTTTTGTAGTTGGCTTCTCTGGAGGCAAGCACTGATCAAAGCTTTTCCTGCTTCTGAAGCCATGATAAGAGCTGTTCCCCATGTGGGTTCCCTGGTACACGACACAGACCGTGTTCCTCCTTTCCTTTGCTGGGAAAACAGTTTTCCTCTTTACCCAGCTACCTGTTTTAATGAATCTTTTATGAACTTAAGGTCGAATCTCACTTAAGCTGAAAAATAGATTCAGAGTTACTGGACGAGAGCAGACAGAAACTCCAATGCTTGTTGTGAAGATCTCATTTTCTTAGGAAACCAGGTGCGATGTCAGCCTGTCACCTCATGATCATCTTGATTTACGTATGTTACATCCCCTTGAAAAGAAAACAACACAAACAGTGCCCACATGTACGCAGCAAAACCCCAACTGTCTCATTTCTTGTAGAACAGCCCTAGTATGTTTGGAAACCAAAAAAATACTCAGTTTCAAACGTGTCTTCCATACTGAGCCTATTTTTACTCCCATACTCTGAGGTGAGGAGATACTGCTCTTTTCCCAGTTAATCACAAAGCCTGTCATCCTGCAGGCATTGCAGCAGAGAGTAGGCAGCAAAGTATGTGCTAGTGACAGATTTATTATGAAGTGGCATGTTATCTAGATAAGGGAAAAGACTTTCTTTTCAGTTTGAGAGCTTCTGTTATTACAGACTTTTTTTTTTTTTTAAATAGTCTCAGAGGAGAAGTAGAAAAAAAAACATTTATATTGAAAGAAGCAAAATCAGAGTGTTGCTCCCTGATTTGCAGTGCCTGAAACTTAAGCATCAGCTGAGGTATCTGGTAAGGTAAAATCCTTCAGGGCAAGTGCTCTTAAGGCAGGGGGAGGATTTCTTCATCCTGAGTTTTTAAAAGCAACTCACCCAGTAATGAAAACAACACTGAAAAATTAAAGCGAAGAACACCTCAAGAATTTAAAACCTTCATAAAACCAAGGAAGATAAATCTGAAATTAAAACAAAGAGTCATAAATTTGATTGTCTCAAGATAGAACTGAAATATTTGGATGTTAAAAGTCATAGAGTTGCTTGTGATTGATATATTCAGAGCATGTGCTGGGGGCAGGGAACAGGAATGGTTTTCTGGATAGAGAATGTTGTGTCTTTTCACGAGCACATTTCTTTCCCTCTTCGTTAAGAGCCACCGCAAGTGCTCTTCTCAAAGAATGAAAAACACGGGAGCTGGTTTTCCTTGTTCCCCATGCCATTTACATTTGTGCAGAGCAGTTATTAATGGCTCCCAAACCACCGTCTTTCTTGCCAATAAGGGCTTTCTTAAAGCACCAGAGAAGTGAATGGCTAAATGCGACTCAAGAAATGGTGGCTCATACCCACTGTAGAATGATGCTCTAACTACAGAAATACAGGTGATCTATAAAAAGTAATAAATATGGCCTACCTAGAAAAATACTGATTTTTACACTAAGAGGAGGAATTCCTTACAAGACTAGACAAAGAGCAGGATTTCACAAACAGGTATTTCTGCTTACTTATTTCCCTTGTACATTTGTAGGCAAAGAACATGGGAAAAGAACAATACAGGGTGTGGACCAATAGCATGCAAGCTTCCTCAACTGAGAAACAGTGTTGGGAAGGCTTTTCAAGTACATTTGGATCACGGGTTAGACGAGGTATACGATGTGTCCTTATCCTGCACTGTGCAGACTAGAGTGTGTTTTACCCCAAGCTACACTCTTAAGAGACAACCCCACTGTGTAGGCAAGGTACTATTTGACCTAGATAAGAGTAGCACAATCTGGTTCACAGCTTGCAATATCTCAATTGTGGCAAACGTAGTAGGAGGCTTTAGAAAACTCCTGGTTAATTTAACTTAAAGTAGAAGTTTATAGTAATTCCTCACACTTGAGTCTGATCCTGAAAATGATGGGCAGCTCTCTTTGGGCATTAACCGCCATTTACCCAAGACCTCTGGCCACCCACAAGTGCTGGGCATCCATTATCTGTGCTAACTATGGGTAGTCTACTGAGCACTAAATTCTCCAAGTTTTTCATATACAGGACTGCGTGTGCATCTGCCATTTACCTGTGTTTGAAAACTGATTTTATTATGCTTTCAGACCTGTGACTTTTTTAATGACCAGTTTCCAAATGAATGAATGAGCAAAACCAGAATCACAACAGGGCAGAATAACAGAGTAACATAAAACATGCTATAGAATCACAGAATCACCTAGGTTGGAAGGGACCTTTTAAGATCATCTAGTCCAACCAATGGGAGGGAAAAAAACAAAACAAAACAAAACAAAACCACCAACACATCACCGAAAACACCCCCACAAAAAAACCCAGCAACCATAAACAACACACCATACCACCCAACACTAAGCCATATCCTTGAGCACCAAGTCAACATTGATAATATATTGATAAATCGATTAATAAGGCATAAAAGGACCAAAGATTTTCAATAGCTTCTAAAGAAAAATAATTTACAAAGGTATTATTTACCACCTTAGAGCCAACCACAGATACTTACTCATTAAAATACGTAACTGTCCATGTCAGATTAAGCAAAAAACCCATCCTGATTTTTCCTTTTCAGCCATCTGTCTTTTTGATAAGGAAAACTCAAAAATAATTCTGTTTGTACAAATAATACAAATACGATTTGTTTAAATGATGGACCACACTGTGACGACGTTCATGTAGATACAACCACAGAACCGAGATTGCAAGTTTGGGCTTTCTTACTGCTGTTGATGAAGCTGACTAACAAACCAAGCCTGACACATCGCTACTTGTCAGAGCAAGCCAGAAGGCAGAACTGAATCAGTTAAAAATTCCTTGCTATAGACTCTATCAGCATAATTAATATCACTTGGCATAATCACAGCCTAATTTATAATTTTCAAATGGCTTTTCAGTTTACAGTTTCATTACCCCCTCAAAGCAAGCACAAGGTCTCTTTAGGGGAAAAGCAAGCTTGCAACTGCAAGAAGCCATTTTTCCAGGATCATGTTTGATTTATTTCTTGCTTTACTGCAGGAAATCTAATTAATGTGAATTCTAATTTGATTCTGTTTCTCTTTTGAAACACAGTTTTTGTTCCCTTTATCAAAGAAAAGTGCAGGCTCGGAAGAAAAGGACCACGTTGTGCTGGCCTCCATCTCACTGCTGGCAAGCTGCATCGCGTTTCAGTACTGATGTCATTCATACAACCGTAGAGAATTCACTACCTCAGTGGAACATTAAAATAATTAAAAGGTGATGTGGAAGGTCTGGCTAGCTTCTGGAAAGGTCTGGGTTCTCCTTTACCATATGCACACACATACATCCCACTGCCTCTTTCCATCTTCCCTGCGCTGGAGCCTGTCCTGTCAGCCCTTATCTTACATCTCCCTCACGCAGCTGGAAATCGCAGCACAAGCTCTTAATATTTATTCTCATCCCGTGTAACACTGCAAGGGGCAACCTCCCTACGTCTTCTGCTGTACAACACAGAGAGGAGCAAAGGCCTGACCTCAGAGTAAGGGCAATAGTTATGTCTAAACATTTCTCTTAAAGTGCCAGCAGTTTCTTTGGGGCTTACAGATTCACGGGCTTCAGGGAAATGCAACAGTACATAGTTGACTAATTGGATGCATTATTTATAACATTACTGACACACACAGCGGGTTTTCCTCTTGCAAACTGGATAGGGATTGGTGGCAGGCATGCTGTGCACGTGAACTGGGACAATGACATTGCATATGAATTATTGCTGTAACTGTTGAGCCTTTCCAGGCTGCCTGATCAGAAATAGAAACCTCTTCTCTTGATATAAGCAGAGGGCCAAAGGATCTAATTAATTTTTGACTGAAGCCTGATTAAATTCAGTGTGCGAGACCTTGAGGTAAGCTAGGAATCCAACCACTACACAGGCAGCCCCAGGACAATGGCTAGACTATATGAAAAGGTGTTTCAGAAATCCATACTTGCTCTTTGTCCCATTCTGAGTAGCCACCTTAAATATTTGCAGGGCTGCTTCAACATGTAAGCAATGCCTTCTATAAAAATGTGATCCTGGTATATTCTAGGAAGAAAACATGGAATTAAATTAATACATCATGTTTGTTCTTCCTGACAGTAACAGTAGGGTCTTCCTGATTTGTGCTTCCTTAATTTCCTCCTTCTGCTAAAGCACTGTGTTGCACATGCAGACAAAGGTCATTTGGGTCATCTGAAATCCTCTTTCTACTTGATGAAGTAGCAAATTCAGCAGAAGTGTCAGCTGGCTGCTACTATATGAACAAATAATAATAATAATGCATGTTATGGCTATATCATCATGAGAAAGACGATTATTAATCTCTTTATTGCCTAAGGTCATGATCTGGGTGTTCTGTCCTGTCTTAAATTATGGCAGATGCTGCCACTGTGGAGGTAAAAATTGTTTACTTCTAAATAATTTTTAACACTTCTTGTGCAAGAAACAGAAGTACTGCGTGCCAAAGATGTCAGAGATTTAATACACTAATAAAAGTCAGCACAGCTCTTGCGTAAGTTAACATTGAACAGAATGAAGAGGAAAAAAAACACATAAAACAAGTGTGAAACAACTTCAGGCATTTCCCTTTGCAATACTAGATAATAATCACTTCACAGGAAAATCAAGAAATACCTGAAAAGATACCTGAAAGCATGTTATTCCAATTCAGCATTAACACTTGCTTCCAGTCTTAAAACTGGAAGATCAAATTTATTTCATAATTCCTGTTTAAACTGTGTTCTTTGCTATGGCACAAAAGTAGAGTTGAAGCTAATAAAATGTAAGTTACAAAGTTTTTAATACATTACCTTAATAAGCAGAACACACATCATGAAACTGTAGTATATGTTCGTGGTGTATACTTACGGTGTAAGTAGGTTCCATACCTATGCAGCAGATCTACTACACAATGAGGTACTGCCCAGTCACAGAAATCTACTGTATCTACCATTACATTTGAAAAAAATGCCTGATAAATCATTATATTGATTGCAAAAATCTGACTGACTGATGGAGGAATTCTCACAGCCTCTGCAGTTTTCTGAAGATACACTTCACATGTTTGTTTGCATGTGCTGCCTGCCCAGTGCACCTCCCTCAAGCAGTGATTAATAGTTAAGCCGTTCCGCGCAAATACCAATGATATCACTGTTTTGGTGACTGCCATTTACTTAGCAAAGTTAAGAAAGTTGACTGCATGATGACTTCCAAACTAGGTCTTGATGCTTATGACAACAATATCAAAATCTGAGGAGGTTTAATTAATTGTGCCATTAATTTTGCACATTCATATGGAAGGAATGCTTTTTCAGAATCTGTTTTGTTCTGCTTGATGACTTATGGTTTTAGAAAGATGAGATTTTATACTGAACCGCCGAACCATTATTCTTTTCACAGAATGACTGAAATTATTGTCCTTCTTTGTCCTGGCTCATAGAGATTTATGGCACTGTATTTCAGCTTGATTTACTGTGTGTCTTTTCACAGGACAACAATAAACCCAGTTTTCCATGAAAGGATTCCACTGTAAAGTGGAAGGCGATCGGGCTGCTGCATTTTGAAACCTTTGGAGTTAAGACAGTTCTGAATGAAGATATTTATCTAGATGGGAACTATCCTCCATGCAATATCAAACTGTGTATGCGCGGGTGGAATCACATATTGGGAATACACTTCCATGATTATTTTAATGTTGTTATTTTAATTGTTTAGTTGAACAAGACTGCTCTGATGGGGTATGCTAATAACTAAATCCCTCCGAGAGGAATCTGCCTCCATTCATTAACATCACTGACCAAGATTAGTTGCCAGCAAGTTCTTGGGGGAGATGACAGAACAGACTGTGGTGCATTAGCCCCCCCCTCAGAGATTCAGCTGGCATTTAATGAACAAGTTCTCTTTCAGTGCAACATAAATCACATATTTGGGAAAGTGGTGTGTTGACTGAAATTTCTTTCTTACATCCACGTAAGTATACTGATTATTTAAGACTTTACCACCAGCTGTTGAACCAGATGCTGGAACCCCTGGATCAAAGTGTACGCCCTGTATTATTATCTAGGGCAAACAAAATGACTGTAAAAGGCCATTGGTCTTAAGAACTCTGACTCTACAGGAGTTCCCACCCCTTTGCTGCTAACTCCAGCAGCAGCTTCCCATGAGTGAGCTCTGGCACAGAACTGCAGCACAAATGTTTTTGCCCAGTCCATGCAATCTGGCCTGGACTTGAGAACAGCAGAGGGCAGGTCAGACCAGTGCAAACAGGTCACGTTCTGCTGCTCCCGCATGTGGGCTGTCTGCAAGCCACCTCCAGTGAAGAAACCATAAAACCATTCTAGTGCAGCACCTGCATGAATACACATTGCCATCTCAGCATGTCTTACTGTTTTAGGGTTTCTCAATGAACACAATGCAAATGAAACTACAGGACTTGGATTTGTGAGTGCACTTGGTTGGAGGATCTATAAATTCAGATCAAGCTGTTATGTTTTACTGATCGCTGCAGACAGGTTTTACAGAGGTGTGTGTCTGGAATCCATTCTCATCACTGTGACCAGTGGCATTTATCTATTATTTTTTTTAAGGCAAGAAAACTTTTTTTTTTTTTTTTAAATTTCAATAGCTTAATTCTTAGGCTACTGAGTCTTCTTTCTAGGCCACAGAATCATGGAATCACATGTCACCAGTGCTATTTACCATACTGCCTGCGTGTTTGCTTCAAGATAGTAGCACCGGTTTTTAAGGCTGCCTCTAGTCTTGTACACGCTTGTATGGATGATTTTCTATCTTCTCTATGCTTGTGTGCCATGTGTGTTCTGCCACCAAATTCCTGCATACCTCCAGTTCCCTCAACAATTCTAGAACCCATCCAAAACTCTCAAGTCTGATAATCCTAATGCACTGTTAGTGTCTGTCAGGTATCTGAGGGATCACTCATAAACCAGAATCAGACACGCTCTCTTTGCAACATCTTCTATGACTCTTCATTATTTTAAGGTATAGCAATGGTATGGCAAGTATTGAAGAGCAAGAAAATTATTACAAATTTATTTTTACCGGAGAAAGAACTTTCTCCTTTCCTTTGCATTGTGGGGATCCAACTACCTGAATATCCCATGCTGTTTTGGAAAGAAGTGAGTTTATCTGCTCAAAGTGAATATTCCGTCATTTTGCTCTGCAGGTGTATTACTTACTGATTTACAATTTATAATTAATAACTCCAGTGGTAGGTAAACCTGTTGTACAGAACTTTCACAGCAAGTAAAAAATAAGATCAGTAATTTCAAAGGTCAGAGACAGATTAATGACCATACTCCTACAGTCAACAGAAATCAAATAAAAATACGCAGCAAGCAGTATTTTGCCCTCTCTTACACTGAATACAAATACATAATGTGGATGATGCATGTGAGAATGGAGCACAACAGTGGGAGGAGTACGATAAACAGAAATAGCTTCCTATCACCTCACCGCTGGGAATCAGCTCTGCATCTAGAGAAACCAGCCAAGCTGAGGAAGCATGAAAAGTCTTTTTGGCTCCAAGTGCAAAGTGAATTTAGAGCCCCATGCTGCTCCCACTCACTAGATCACAAAAACAAGCCTGCAGGAGCAAGGAGGAACCAAGAGCACTCACTACCAGGCAGTAACAGAAGTACGTGCAGAACAAAAGCCTAGCAGCCAAATTACCCACATTCTGGTTTGGCTTTAACCAGCCCTGTTAGCAGCACACAGCAAAGCTAGCAAGGGACAAGCAGCCCATTTCTTCACTGAGATTCATTTGTAAATAATGTGTGTTCAGATAATAAATTTCAAACAGGAACAGGAAGAGCTGACCGTCCTCATTTACTGGATGTTACAGAGAAAAAGTGGCCTGTGTCAGTGGAAGACTAAAACAAAACATCAGAATTCCAAAAATACAAACTTTACACCATCATAAATGCATGCTGTGAATTCTGCACATTTCCAAGAGCAGCATACCTTCCCTCCCTGTTGGCAAAAAATGGTAAAGCAAACCTGCTATCAGACTGCTCTAAACTTGGCCAAAGATGGAGACCCTGCCCAAAACCTCTTAGTGGAAATAGTATTTTTGCAGCCAGTCTTTTGAAGGATAAGCTGTAATAGCATCACAGCAGAGTTTTGACAATCCAGCTAGTTTACTGTGCAGCAAGAAATAAATACACAAAAAGGGTATTTAATTGTAAATACAGTTCTGTAATACCTACTTAGGCCTGTATTCTTCATCTTTTGACTTGTTCACTTCTGCTTGAATATCTGGGCTGCATTTTTATGTCACTTTTATGACATAGATAGTTCTAGAAATAATCCCAGCGAAATAAACCAGATTAACAACAACAAGTTTTTTAAAGGATTGGATCAAATGGCAAACAGCATATTACAACAATTAAGAAGCAGATAGTACCTCTTATATATGACAGAGGCTATTTAATACAGAAATATTAATTTAGATACAATATACAGGTATTATGTTGCATGTATTTTCAGGCTAACATTTTACCCATCTGAGCTTGATTGAACCTTGGTGGATGATGAAGTTGAAAGAGCCTTGTTTCATGTTACAGGACACTTGAGACTGTGCTCAGTTTACTAATAGTGATATGATACTGAACACTGCTGGGACAGTGAGAAAATTAAGCAAATTATTAGAAGGAGATAGTAAGGATTGTCAATGGTCTAAAGTGCACATTGGGGACATAACTAGTTCATAGAAGAACATTATATCAAATACAAACTCTCAATATGACTTTTGCTTGAGTGAAAAGATGTAATTCCACTAACTGTCAAAGTGTCTTATCTCAAAAGGACCAGATGCACCATTACATAACTTCAAGAGACTCGTTTAGATAGAAGTTCAAAAAAAGGACTGACTGATTGTAGCACGCTTTTTGCTCTGTACAGTTCTGTAAAGATAGGGTGCAACTGCCATTAACAGAAGTTGCAAATGTGCAGATCCTGTCTCAGTGATCAGCTTGGAGAAGTGGCTCCACAATAGCAAGATTCTGGGGAGACTGGAAACTATCATGATGCAATTTGAGGTATATAGAAGTCCAGCATTTATAATATACTGGTTTTATGGGAGGACAATTTTGATCACGCAAAGTACAGTTTTCAAGGATATTCTTTGATCATTCCTCTTTTCCTGAGAGAGATAAATAAAAAGAAGCATGGGTTTCATTTGCTCCTGGTGGTGTCCCACAGCTTCCTGAATTTTGATTTAGATCTGAACCCCCAGAAACGGAGAGCAAAAGAAGAAGGAATAATCCAAGAATAAATTTTGTCACTCCCTAAGTGCTGCTTTCAAGTTGTGACTCCTCCACATGAGTCTCCTCAATATAACTGGGATGAGACTTTCGAGTATAGAACCACATGGATTGCTTCCAACTTGATTTTACCATGAGCAAAGGATTGCTCTTCCAATATTCCCACAACCTAAAATTGCCCTTAAACTGCCCTTTTAGATGTAGCTCTCAGTAGCTGAGATAACATATCCATCTCCCAATTTCTGTCATCTGAGTAGGAAGAAAAAGAGGTTATCAATCCATGTCACAGAAAACAGGAGGAGGAGAAGGTGGCAGAGAATAATTATAGCAGCTTTTGTTTCCTTTTTTTCCTTTGTTATAAGGAGGAGAGCCTGAGCAACTAAACTGAAATCTCCAGGATCTTAGTCCAGTTTTGTCCTGTCTCACTTGATACAGGGAAGACGGGCAGCAACATCCCAAGGGCTCCTGCAGCTATCCTGCTACAAACCTTCCTATAGCTCCCTCCAAAAAACTAATTTGCATAAACCAAGTGAAACACTGGCTCATTGCATTGTACTTAAAATTGACACACGTGTAACAAGTGTTGGCAGGCTGGAAGAGTTGGGGTTGTTCAGCCTGGAGAAGAGAAGGCTTCTGGGAGTCCTTGTAATGGCCTTCTAGTACCTGAAGGGTATCCTACAGGAGAGATGAGGAGGGATTCTTTTTCAGGGAGTGTAGTGACAGGATGAGGGGTAATGGTTTTAAACTGAAAGAGGGAAGTTTTAGATTAGCTGTTAGGAAGAAATTCTTTACTGTGAGGGTAATGAGACACTGGAACAGGTTGCCCAGGGAGGTTGTGTAATTGATAATTCATAACTGTTACAACTTTCATGTACTGTAGGAGTCAATCTTAAATGGACAGAAGTATGTTATTATATAATAATAAGTAGTCTATATAGGGTTTCTCATTCACATGCTGTCACACATCTTACCTTCTCTAGTATTTTCACCGTCCTGTATATTTATTTAACACCTTAGGTGCATCAAGAAAAAACCTAACTCCTCGGATGAAACAGGTCATTGTTTCCAACTCAATAAACAGTGTTGGGACTGTTTATCTAATTGTCTAATAACCTTAGATTATGTAGATAAAGTCAGCAGTTTTTAGCTTTTAACAAGAAGAGAGTAAGAGGACAGAGAGGAAACTGCCTGAAAAGGAGATACTGTTGTTTAGTAGTCCTGTCAGATACATGACTGCCACACCTGGAGCTTCAGAAGTGCTCCAAGGTTCTCTTGAGAGTCAGCAAGAACAAATCATCGATCCTTTGCAACAGAGATGATTAGATAAACTTCTGCTATTCAAAAAACTGCCTGAACCCATTTCATGAAAGAAGCAAGGTCAAAACATTCTACTCGTAACACCAAGCCCAATTTACCAAGAATTAATATGTCTTCATAAATAAATACATCTGTGAAGATATCAGGTACTATTTTTCCAGTCCTCCTGGAAGAGAAAATCAAATGCCTTTCTGAATTCTTACTTTGAACTTTGGTGACACAAATCACACAAAGGATCCAACAGAGGCATGAAATAAGTGGGAAAATGGGGGCAAGTTCATATAATTTTTTGTCCTTCCAAAAAAACAATACCAACATTTTACGGCCATTCAGCTTAAACTGTTCTGAATTTACAACAATCAGAATAATGAACAATCCAGAACATGTATGCACTTGAGACATCTTAAAAAGTAAAATCCTTTGCTAGCAGTTTTTACACAGCTAACTAAGAGAAAAAGATCATGGGTCTGATTAGGAACATTTCCTGGACATCACCTGAGCCAAAATTTAAGCAGGACTTTTTGAGATAATGCTTTTAAGATGTCACAGGCAAGATAGAGTAAATGACTACCTGCAGTGGATCTCAATATTGGGGTTTGGTTAAGAAGCAACAAGATGAGAGCTTTTGTGACTACTTAATTATCTTTCCTACTTTCCATCCATACCTTCCATCCCTGCAGGAAGGCGGCTGCTGGCCTGGTAAGCTTGGGCAGAAAGTTGTTGTTGCTGCGTGGCTGCTCACTGTTACTTGTCTCGAACATCACCAGACAGTGTCCCTGGTGCGTTCCCTGGCTTCCTTCTCCTCACAGCTTCCCAGTCTCCAGATTTCCCCCATTTCCAGGATTTTTTCTCCATCCTGGAACTTCACATTCTTCTTTTCAGCCCCCCCCTTTTTTTCCCCAAGAGCACTTCTTTCCAGCACTCCCTGTTTTCTGGCACACCAGGGCTCACTTTTCCCCCAGACCAGTTTCTGTGCGTAAGCACAAGGCATGAGCTGCCCCCTCACTGGTGCTTCTGTCTCATGTCTCTTCAGTAAGGACTCTGGATATGGCGTTTTCATTTAGACCTGTTTACAGTCAGACTCTAACAATTATGGGGAGCAGCAGCATGCTTGAGAGCTTAAGCATTCAAATTTGGACAGTAGCCCCCACAGAGGTACCTAACTATCTGTTAGTGTTCACGATTTAAGCAAATTCTTTTGCTTACTAGAGTGTTTTAATATTAGCTTGATTCTACTTCCAGTGAATTTTCAACAGGCTATGTAATTGGGCAATATTGGCCATATATTGATAACAACAGAAAAAGATGCATCCCTGAAACAAATCTAGAGCTGTTGGAAGAAAAAAAATTTCACTATGTAAAAAAAAAAAAAAAAAAAGCTAATCTTCGTAAAATCATTTTTTTTTTCAGGAAGTTTCAATAGTACTTTTCATTTGTGTATGGGGTTTGATTTCAGACTGAAGCAGATAGCTGGCATAGATGATTTCAGCCATAATTACTAGAATTTTGGAAAACTTGCAACCTGCTCAAATCAAAGTTTTAGTTGAAAAGTAATGAACAAACTTGGTAATAGAGTCTGCTGTCAGACTTGCCCATCATTTCAAGGCTGAGACTCTGCCAAGTCTTAAAACTTTGACAGCAAAGGCACAAGGATACATGCAGCTTTAAAAGGTTATTCCCTAAGTAATATATGGAATACACAAAAATCTCTCCCTGATGCAGACAATTTCCTTTTAAAGGAAATACTAGTATTGCTTCTTGTCAGTGCTGGGAAATAAAAAAAAAAAATGGCAACAAAACTCAGTAAGCCTCATATTAGACTGATTTCCAGTGTCCAGCTTATAAATGTAGAAAATTGTTCTCCACAAAGAGAGTAAAAACAAAGCTAATGCCTTTGGACATTTAAGTCCTGACATTGTTTTCTAAGGAGCTGTTAAATTACTGGTTTTTTTCCCCATCCTCCCACGAAGGAGCATGAATAGCAATAAAATGCAGTTATATCTTCCACAATAACCTTGCATAAATATTCCCTAGTATGCTGAATGCTCTGTACTGCTACGTCACAGAAATGTTTCTACATCTTTAGGCCCCTAGGAAGCAAGAGGTAGGAAGGTTCTGGGACTCTAGCCCAGGGTGAAGTACTTTTAGAGACCTGCTGCATCTCTAGTGCAACCACCACAGCAGAGTGGGTAGGTGCTTCTATATGAATTATACAGTGTACTGGCCTGAATGCATGCAAAGGTTCAGTGAAGAGGAAACAATAAGCATTCACATAGAAAATACAGGGGGAGACACTTGAAAAGATATGATACCCATGCACAGTTAAGAATCTGTAAGCTTTTCATTGCATTTTAGATATTACATCAAAACCTGGATGTGCTCACAGCCTGGAACTGTGCTGCTGAATAACAAGACATCATTAGCTACAAGGTGACTGACTCATACTGGATGTTCGGTTTGAGTGAGAAGACAACTGCTGTGCTTGACAGGACCAAGTGCCATATGTTTCTAGAACAGCAGACACCCGTTTCATTCTGTGATTTGCTGTCAAGATCTAGTAATACTGGCCAAAGTGGTTTGTCGATTCAATAATCACAAGTTGTGGTACTCTAAAAGTTGGGTGAGTTTTCAAAGAAAACATATGTGACTAATCAACAGCCAAGTCTGCCTTTTCACAATCCTTTCCCTGCAGGTAACTCAGGACTTAACGGAAAATGTGCAGTGGCATTTGCCGCGAGTTCCCTGCCTCCCACTGCAAAATTGCAGAAACCCTGTCCTGCTACTTCAGGCAGCACGAGTGCTGGGGCATGTCTCTGGACAGGCCTGGCATCATCAGCTTCACCATTTCCCTGTTACACTCATCCTTACTCTCTTGGGCTGCTCTGAGTAAGTGGACAAGACCTGATCCCTCATTTGCAGCTACCCTGGGACTCTGGTAACAAAGACCCGTGGGTGGTGTGTTCCCCCAGCGAGGGCTCAGCTCACAGCGGGCCTTAAGATTAGGTCATATGCATTTTTTTCTCCGTATTTATTATTTTCACTGGTACTCAAATCTCCAATTAGGAGAGGCTTCAAAACTAAAATAGGGCATAAACTATTTCTAAGTTAAATAGTTCTGTGAAGAGGTATTTTACTTATGACATAAGTACAGTTTAGCTCATGAGGCACAGTGTATAAACATTCAATTTCTGAACTGTCCAAAAAGTCCAAACTAAATGTTCTTGCATTGACTGGAAATACCACATCTTTTTGGCAAGACTTTTTCTGCTTGGCTAACAACATCCTTTTTTTTTTTCCTACATTTTTTTTTCTTACATTCCTTTGTAAACATTAAAAAAGTTATTTGTTAAATAAATTAATACATATAGGAACACCAAAAATGTAATTACTTCACTCTTCTCACTCTTTCTTTACTGAATGATGAATTTGTTTTTATTTGGACTTTCAGCCTCTTAGCTTAAAATAAACCTTAAAAACTTCAACAAAACCAACACAGACCACCTTCTTTACAAAACCGTTAGAACATACATTCAAAATTATTCACGTTTCTGAGATTCTGCTCATGTTTAAAAAGTAAACATTTTTACTGCAATTAACTACCTAGGACTGCTTCTTTTTCCCTTCTGTCTTGCATTTCAGTTACTGACATCTAAAAGCATGGGTTCTACTCCCTAAAGATGATCAACAGCAGCCTCCCACAGTCAGTGGTACGTAGGAAAAATGAACATTACAGCCGTTAATAATCCTGAGACTGTTGTGAAGAGAAAAAAAGCTATAAATACCTACAAGAAAACAAAATGCATTTACTGATTAATTGCTTCTTGCAAATGGCCACAGACTGTAGAAAGTCCTCAGCACTGGTTGTTGGCAAAGATGGCTTAGAGTACATCCTTCAAATTGCTTGTTTATGAAGAATCAAAATACGGATTTCTCTCCAATACATAGAACATTTAAAAACATTATGCTATTTGACTCTGTACCCATAAATCTCTCCCTGCCTAAAGATGGTGGGTATTTCAAGATAATACACGCTAACTATTTGGAAGTCTTTCCAAATTTTCCTTTTCCTAATTTGATTGGCAGATGAGAGACTTGGTCATGCTCACAACATTACCATGGAGTTTCCATACTGGTTTGTTTTCCAACAGGTTCACTCAAGTGTTTTTGTTGTGGGTTGTTTGTTTTAAAATAAGTAAACCAGAACTTACAATTTTTAAACAACAAAGTCATCACAGAAATCAGTAAAGGCAATGATTTTTTTTTTTTTTTAATTTAACCCAAACTATAACTGTTGAGGATAGTGATTCCAGTGAAAAGAAGTAAAATATATAGTAATGTACTTTTACCAACACAGAAGAGTCATTAGAACTGTGGCAGTACAATTTTTGATGCTGGCACTTCTGCCAGCAAACTATCATAAAAAGAACGCCATCCATCTCCACTTGCTAGCCTCAAAACATTACATTTCCCCCCTCATTATAGCCTCAAAGGGTATAGGATGACTTTCAATTAAATTACCTGTCCCAGTGATCTCCAGTCGAGGCTGGCACTTCCAATGTACACATGCTGTTTATCAACAATCCAGAAAGATGACTGAAGTCGGCCTTCATTGTATGCTGACATGTTCATATACAACACTTCAGCACCTAGAGATTTAAGGATAAAATAATAAATATCACTTGTTAAAGTAACATGGTGTACATTATTAAAAAAAGAAACAACTTTACATTTCAAGGCCTCAGCTTCCAAAACCGGTGAGAGACGTAATAAAACATAACTCAAGGCATTAACATACATTTTCTTCCATTTTTAGAACCAAATAATTGCCTTCCCTCCCCCCCTCCCCCAGCACTGTATGTTTCTAAAAGCAGTTTATTTTTAAAGATCTATTCTGTAACTCAAGTTTGCTATGTATTATAAGAATGCCCTTTAAAATATAAACCGAATTACAACCCTGACCTGAAAAGCAGCCTCTGCTCCTTTATGGTGTTTCCAGTAAGGAGCCTATGGTGGGCTGTCACACTGAACCCCACAAGAGAACAGAGCTGGAGAATTAAGGAGTAAGGAAAAGTAAGCAAAGGCCTCAAGTACTCTGAAATTGCTCCTAATCCTGCTAATGTGTGACATTCAACCCAACCACTTTGAACTGCACAGTTTTAGTCAGGACCATAGGCCACTGAAAGCACTTGCAGGGTAAAAGCATGTTGGCTCTCACGTCAATAGGAAAGTCTGAATTGGCCCCATGAATACAATTGCAGGATTAAATCCAGAATATACTTGATAGCAGGTGAGTTTTGGGGATTTCTCACATCACTGTTGTTCTCCCAATGCTCCAGTGTTTGTGAGATTAGATTATTAATCATTGCTGAAAGGAATTTAAAGTAACCCACTCATCTTCACATTTTAGTCGTTACAGTAACTGGAGAAGAAAAATGACAGTAAAGAGCAGCCTGGAGGGCAGGGATGGTACCAAGCATCTACCGTTAAACATTCATGGATTCTTCATGAATTCCAGTAATGGTTGGATAGGAGTCATAACTTCAAAAGAATTCTACCCTACTGAGAGAACTAAAATGTATTTCTTTCCATCTAATTTCCTATTTCTGACCTCCTAAGAAATACTTGACTTGCAATTTTAAGCAACAGTTACCAGTGCTAAATATTTTTTCTTCATTATGAAAACTGTAATTCTCACTTGAAAAACGGAATCTGGGAGTTCAGACATCAAGAAAAGAAAAGGCAGGTAAAGTGCCACTTATGAAGCACCAAACATGCAACATAGGATTTTGAGCAAGTTGCAGAATTTGGTTCATGATACAGTAACATTAGCTGCAAACCAGTTACTTCTCCAATTTTTTCTTGGTATCACCCATCCGCATTCATTTATGCTTAGAAACAAAGGCATTTACCAATTTTCCTTAGAATGCGTTGCTGCTGATTTTCAATCCATGCATTAATGAACAGAACCGTGTTAATTAATGAGGTAATGTGTGTGAAATAGAAATCAGAAAACACTACAGCAGGTGTTAAATGGTTTAAATTGTTTTCTGATGAATAAACAAAAACAACTCCTCCTACTAGCTAAGGAAAACAATTCTGTAAAGCACTAACATTCTACCTGCTTATCTGAAAATTGTGCTTAAAACCAAGTTTGACATAGCCGTTTGCCTTATCTTTTCTTTCCATACTTCCAATTTGCAACATTAAATAGCACTATGAATTTAACACCCACAACACACCTACATCAAATAGGTTATAAATGAAACATTAGGATTTTTGTACAAGAAAGGTAAAACAGCTATAAACAACAATGAACTTCCTTCTCATCATCAAGATCCTAAAATAAACATAGCTTAAAAACATTTTTGAAACATCCAATACCAAACAATAATGCTGATTATCAAAGTTACAAGAGACTATTTAACCAGTAATATTAATGTTAAAAAGAACAGGCACTGTCAGTAACCTGGCACAAAATTCAAAAGCTGTAAAACACCAGGATTTGAGGGTGATGGGCATGAACAGTGGGATGGGACTATCACTCTAAAATATAATCTAGGCTTCAATTACCAAAAGAGTGAATGTGGTGGTGCAGGAGGTACTGCTATCACACATACCACTAAAATCAAAACCTGGAACCCAGTTTCTTTCCCTTCTGGAAACAGCCGACTCGTAAGGTTTGAGAAAATGGTATTTCCACATTAATTAAAAAAAAAAGTCATGTGTTGCAAACAGCAGCTGCTGTGCAGCCTACTAATGAGCCTTTCAAGTTCTGATGAAAGGAAACATGCATCAGTATTGATAATTGCCTCTGTTCCAGAAGCCCTTGAGATGTTTTGTTAAAATAGGCTTATCAGGCCTCCAACACAATCCATCGTCCCTAGCGTGGTCCAGGTCCCATGAGAAAATTAAATTGGACTGATCAATATGTGAAGCCATAACAGAACTCTTTATCATGCTGCAGTCTCAATTACACAAAGCTGTGGACTACTGAGTTCAACCAGAAGGCACAATTTGTAGGCTTGATTGCTAATACAGATGCCAGACTCTCAAAAATTAAATCTAACAATTTTGTTTTACTGAAAATTAAACTGCAGCATGAGATCTTAAAGAAAACCAGTGCCCACACTTAGCACTCAGGTGGATTTGCCCATCCCATAAAATAAGATTAGGTCAGGTTGCATTCACTTTAGATTTAGAAAAAAAAAACCAAAAAACCCCAACCAACCACTGTAGGGATCAAAGCATAGTTTAAGTAACAGAGATTTCTCAGTACTTTTTCTTCTAGACAGGTAGGTTTTATACTTTGTGTAAGGGAGATGAGATGCAATATGGAATGCACAGAGGAGACCCTGCCCTTGAGAGTCTGGACCTTCTCCATAGGATAGGAACACAGCCCCTGGGAGGTGCCAAGCTGCCACTTAGCCTCTTGCTTTTCTCAGAAGAAGAAAGCAGAAGACATTAGTAGTACTGCAAAAAGACTTTCCATCCATTTCCAAAAGAAATCCAATTCCCAAAGTCATCCCAAAGAAGGACGGCACAGGCAAGTGCAGTTTACCATTTTTAGTCTTGCAATATCTTATTTGATCTAGCTGTCTGCTCTCAATGTCAGGAAGACTACAGGGCAATCTTGATTTCAAGAAAAAGGAGCTCAATGGTAGGGCCTTTCCTACGTATTTGAGTCAAAATACAAACCCATTAGCAGGACTTGAATCAAGAGCCCATTAGAGACACACTCTATCATGTGCCATCCAGAAGAGCACCGGGGTGCACCAGTGTTGCAGCATATGCTCAAGCACCATCACCAGGCAAGGTCAGCAAACTGGGAGACTATTCTTCATGGGAGACTGCAGGAGGCTGAGGCTCACAGAGGTGCCACTCAGCCTCCAGATCCAGGTTCATGCAACAATCCAGAGAAGGCTCACCAGGAGGTTTTAGTTTCAATGCCTGTGAGGAGTCTAGAATACTACCAGGTTGTCCTGGTACAGGGGCAACATCATTGAGCCAAATCGCCTCTCTGGTGGATATGGTAAATCATATTTGTAAGAAGTCCCAGAAAGAGCAACTATTTAGGCTGCTATTATCACAGCTGCCTTGAAAGGAAACATGCAAATTCTGCCTCCAACAGTTTTCAACAGCACCAGTTACAGGCTAAACTCACTCTGGAGTTAGCAAACATAACGCCCAAGAAACAGAAGCTGCATTTGCTTGTACCACGGCTAAAATTGGCCTTCTGTCTTCACAACTTCCTTAATTTCACTATAGTGTTTTTAAAACCAGAGAAAAATAGGAAATAGGACAGATTTAAGGACTGAGAGGAGAGCCAGACAGAGGTATCTGGGAAGTTGCAGCAATAGCAACAGCTTATTCACAACAGGCAGAGCAAGAATGAAAAAAGTACCAGGAGCCCTGACCTCATTAGCCCTGACAGCAGAAAACAGTGCTGCAGCAGAAAAGAGGGTAGAGAGAAATGGAGCTACATGATCTGATGGCACATGTTGGGACTGTGCATTATGCAGAGCCCCAGGAGAAAGAGTTGTGGAGCCAGACCGGGCTCTGCTACCCCATCCTAGCAGCAGGAGCATTTTAAAGGTGGAAGAGATGTATGGGGCCTTTCAAAAGCCTCTCCTTCCCCATTTTGGGAGAAGAGAGCTTGTCAAGTCAGGCTGCAGAAGTACAGCAGGTGGTGGAAGGGGGAGCACATCAGCTGGGACCCAAAGATACAGGTTTTGATCTATGCCTTTTGGAGGGTGGCTTCAAGCCAGAGTCAAGAGCAGACTTAACCGTGAACCCTAGAGGTCAGAAGGTCATGCTGAGCACAGCCAGTGCTCAAGCACCCAGCACGGCACCTTGCGTGGCCTCTCTAGGAGGCTACCGCTTGGCTGGGAGGCAGCACACACAGTGCTTGCCACTGTGCTATAGACCTGCTCTACTCTTTCCACAAAACTGAGTTTTCAGATCACTATAGATGCAGTTAATCATCATGTGCTAACTCAGAAAGACAAACAAAAAATCCATTATTACCCCTACATGCCAAACTTTTTTTTAAAATACAACATGCTCACCAGGAAATGGATGTGTTCATATATAGATATATAGAGTGAATGTCTCTTTCCTTACATTTTGCAAAAAACACTTTCATTTTATTTATTTGCTTTTGATTATAAGCCTTGACACAAAACACACGGTGAATAAAAAAAATTCTTATTCCACTGAGACAAAAATCCACGGTTTTCCATACCCTGCTCAAAAGTGGCAGAGTAGCTTTCTCATACTGAGCAGACACAAATGACCCAGGCAGAGGATCATCTACCCAGGAATTTTCATGCTTTTTATCTTGACTGATTGCAAAATCTCTGGAGTTGTTCCAAAAGCCCCATTAGCGTGACCTGCCAGCACTCAGAGCAGGAAAAGTACAAAAGCAGAAGAATGCACAACTTGACAACATAGGGTTTTTTTTACTACGACTCTGAATGATTAGAAGACAAATTAGACTGTTCGCTACTTCTATGCTCTTTATGGAATATTGGATTTGGAATGCCATTTAAAGTCTGCCTGGTCCCAGAGGATTAATGATTCAGGCTTATTTTAAAGAGAGAACAATCAAGGACTTTTAGGGAAAACTCTGATAATAATCTCAAATTTAAATCAACTGTTTTGTTTACATTGCCCTCTGCTCCTCCCCCACCTTTTAAAAAACTACCAGGACTGAATGCAATCCACTCTGGGATTATATGCTATTCATCAGTCCAAGCCCAGAGCAGTTTGGAAAAGAAAAAAAAAAAGTATACAGTAAAAACCTTGATGCGTTTTCTTTGGCAGCTCTATATATATCTGCCATACAAAAGAAGGAAACTACATAAAGAAATTATGTTATAGTTCAAGCCCAAGCAGTCCTGAGAAAGCCTTTGCAATACAACTGCTGTTCACACTACCTTGGCCTGCCTTGAATGGTAGCACTCAAACACACCTTCTTTCTCAATGAAATTCCCATTCTCTCCCAATGTGCAATCAGCCATAAAGTACGTGCACACACAGATTCTCAAAACAACATCTCAGAACAACAACCCCCAAAGTTAATGCTGTCTGTTAATGCTGTGGCTGTTTCTCATGGAGATATTTTCATGAATAATTACTGTAATACTTACTGCTTTATTTTACACCACCTGAGCTCACTGATACAAAGATAATTTTGAGGAAATCGGCGCACAGGAAAGGAATCTCTGCAGCTCCTTGGACCCCTTCCTCTCGCTGTGTCTCTGGAGAGTGCCTGCAGCAGCCCCTGCAATTGCAATGGCCAGGCTCATGCACTCCAGGTGGTGGCACGGGTGGGTCAGGGAAAACACGCAGGAAACACCCTCTGCCTTCTGTGCACCACCGCTCATCTCTGCTGGGCTGCTCCTCAGCCACCTCACGTGTCCACTGCCTGGCTGGAGCCTGAAGAAAAGGCTGCTTCTAGAGAGCTTCCCTGAGCAGACAGGCTGTGGTCAAGGATCTCCCTCTGGGGTTTCGGGTGTGAGAAGAGAGGTCTCCATCGCTGCCGGCTGACTTTCCAGCCCCTTCTCTCCAGGCACTAAGCCAGCTTCTTGCCTGGTTCCCTTCTCTCCCGGTTCCCTTCCCTCCCCAGCAGAATGTAACATGTTGGCAGGCTCTGTCCTGCACAATCAGGGAGAAGAAATACCTCTACGCTCACCAGTGCTTCTTTTGCTTTGTTTTTCACTCATTCAGTGAATTAAAACAGGTTCTGTGAGCCAGCACAGCCCCAGAAACTGCTCTATCCACACAGCTGAGGAAGCCAAGAGCGGAGTATGGGGACAGGAGAGGGCAGGAAGAAAAAGAAACAGTGAGAAATGAGCATTACAAAATCCAGCTCTCTGTCTGAAAACAAAGTGTTACAGAATTACAACTGGCACGATTAAAACAGCAAAAAAACCCCAATTAATAGTGGCATGAACAGATCTTATTCTTGGCAAACCTTCTCCTTCCCTCCACCACCTCTTCAGTGGTGCCCAAGTACCTTTCTTTGGGTCCAAGGAAGGAACTGGATCAGAAAAATGGATCCATGTTAAAAATGAATAAAAAAATTATTATTTCAAATGAAGAACAGTTTACTTGTTCATGTTCATTGTACAGCTGTGAACAGTTTTTCCAGCACAACTGAAGGCACAGACCAAGTATGGGAACAAGTGGTTTGTGGCTGGATGCAACAAGTTGCAGGAACTGCTTATGCCAGTGCTGCCCTTTAAAGGTACGCCCACATAATGGCAGCCTCCATTCCCCTCAAAATCAGGCCTCTGAGAAATTCAAAGTGGCAAGTTCCAGTATTTGTTTGCCTTTTATCTTGTATAACCATTTGCCGTGTGCAAACAAAGCAGCTGGGAGGGCAATGCCGGCATGTGCTTGGGATGACATTTCCCACGTGCTTACACAGAGGCCCACAGTGACACAGAAGAGAAGATGCAGAGAAGACCTATCAGAGGATCCTCGTGTGTGCAGAGTTTGCTCATTGGATGCAGGATGGCAGCTTCTTGAGAACAAAGGAAAGGTCAGAATTAATTTCTTTCAACTGACTGTTTAACTTCAATGACATCAAGGTAACATTTATTTAAATACACCCCTACAGTGGCTTCCAAGATGTCAAATGTTGGCCTTTGTTGCCAACCCAAGTAATCAAAATACCAATATCTGAGCTAAGTACCCTGATGTACACAGAGTTCAGCATAAGAGTGTTATGGCTCTCACCCATGTGAATGCGTTTGCACTGCTTGCTAGGCGCTTTTGATTTACTCAGCAGAAAAAATGGATGTATAACCAAAACACTTCCCCTGCCATATCACAGGTGAGATGAAAGAGAAGCCTGACAATATTTCTTTGTAATACTTAACAACCCAGCTAAATGTAATTTCTGATTCACTGACAAAAAGCCAAAAGTCCATCTTAATGCAGGGTGGGCAAACCATGACAAATGCGATAGAATAGGGATGAAAGGTCTCCTCCTTACCCACAGAACAGATACAGCACAGGCACATTCTACTCAAGCTTTCTTGTGAATAGCAGGTACCTCAGCTGATTAACCTCATATATGCATGTTTAATTAACCTATGCATGGAATTTTAGCCTGCAAACAAGGAAGAATCTCATACAGCTACACACCTCTGGTCAGTCCAAAGATGGAAATACAGTTTCCAGAGCAAACTTGTGGCTTTCTCATTCTCACCCACAGAACAGAGTGCTTCCATGAATCTATTAAGCACTGAAATTCCATAAGGAAAACCACAAAATGCAGTGTAGGCTATGCTAAAACATCCCCCAAATACTTAGAAACAGGATTTGAAGCCTGATAACCCTTTCTGAAATACCGAATATATAATAACATTAATTTAAAACGTAAATTAACCTTGTTATCACATGGGTTTTTATTACTTGCAATGTAATAGTTTTTTCCTTTCTTACCACTTTTTCTTAAAACCTGTGGAGTTTATTTGACTTTTTATTTAAGATTTTTAATTGTTACTGTAAAATATTGCACTCTAAGTTTAGCAATGGAAAACATCTCTTCTGTTCTTAACAAAGACACATCCATGTCATGATGCCCTTGGAACATGCTGCCACTCAGTAGATATTTGATAAGCAAGTACCCCACAAATGCAAGCAGCCAACACTGTAGTTCGTTACATGGAACAATTCAGGAGAGCAGACATACTTCAACTCTAGGCTTTCCCATCTGGGTTTGGCCTCTGAGGTCAGTGATTTCTGTTCCATATCTTTTATAGAAACCCTTACTGTTTGGGACAGAGTTTAAGGACACTCATTTTAGACTATCTTAAAAAATNCCTTGGAACATGCTGCCACTCAGTAGATATTTGATAAGCAAGTACCCCACAAATGCAAGCAGCCAACACTGTAGTTCGTTACATGGAACAATTCAGGAGAGCAGACATACTTCAACTCTAGGCTTTCCCATCTGGGTTTGGCCTCTGAGGTCAGTGATTTCTGTTCCATATCTTTTATAGAAACCCTTACTGTTTGGGACAGAGTTTAAGGACACTCATTTTAGACTATCTTAAAAAATAATTAAACTGAGTCTGTGCACAAGAATCTATTGTAACTTAAAGAGATCCAAACAGCTTTTCCTTACCCTCTAATAATTTTATTGAAAGTAATAAACATTTTGTGACTCTTTAAAAGGTTTTGCTGTCTCATCCAGCAAACATGAGAGAAATACATTTTGCTCTGACTTGATTCTGACATCAGGATTTTTCAATCGAATTTTTACTTCTTTTTTGAGCTATTTAAGGTATTTAATATCAACAGTCATAAATTATTTTGAATAAAACTTTGAATAATGAAAGCACTGATGATCAGTTCAATTCTTTCCCCTTAGCAGAACGCAGCATTCCTCTAAATAGCATTTTCTGAGTATAAATCTGTTTTGAGTCTGATGATTCAGTAAAGTCTGTAAGATAGCATACAACAAATTTTGATGGAATGTTTAAAAAAAAAAA
>VZRU01010765.1:277718-313457 GCA_013398155.1 Pedionomus torquatus
TATTTTATTTTATTTTATTTTATTTTATTTTATTTTATTTTATTTTATTTTATTTTATTTTATTTTATTTTATTTTATTTTATTTTGCGTGTCCTAGAACTTCTGCAGGTTTTAATTCACAATAGACAAGATGAAAATAAAGCCCAACAACTCAGAAGAAAGTTCTGATGGTTGTTGCAGGTTGGGACTGTGTGAGTTTCTTCTTGTGTTCTTAGTCCAAACAACAATTAAAGCTGAGCTTCTGTTTCTCACCATGGGCCTGAAATTCTTAAAAGAACATGGTACTAATTTTTTCATAAAAGCAAGCATGTAGAACAGACACTGAAGCTCTGCTGTGGCAGACTGAAGAGCCTCATGCTTGATTTGCTACTGTTTTGACCAGCCTGTCAGATTCATTTTTGAGGGCTTCAGCATTCTGATTTGCTCACCCAGACACTTCACACATTAAAATGGAGACATTTTAAACAGACAAATGGACATGGTGTAATGCCAAAAGCAGAAAATTCCACACAATGAACTGACGAAAAATAAAAAGCACATGAGGAAAAAATGTTGTCTTTGAGGAAATACATAGGGGATACAAATCAATAGCTTGACATTTAGCAGCCTCTTAACACAGATTGACTTTCATCCAAACAGCCTATTTGAAATGTAGAGCTAAAATAAAAGGAAGCCACAACTCCACAGATTCTATGTTATTAGCTGGGTGAAGGACACACAATATACAGTCAATAAAAGTGACACCACACTGAAATCACAGATGATTTTAGTGTCCCAGAAGGACTACACCACAAGTATAGTCTAATTTCTGCAGTATAAATATCAGCAACTGTCTGTGAAGGAAATGAATATATCTATATAACTCCCCTATGACATTTTGAACAGGTGGAGAACTAGGTATGTAGGACTTTGCTTTGTTTGCCAGAGTACACTGGACAGATAGAATAAGCATGAAGACAGACCATTTCAGAGCCATCTGGAAAGGCAGCAGGGTACAGGACAGAGGCTGTGTAGCTGGACTGCTTGCAGCTGCACGCTGGAATACCTACAAGGGAGAGGGCAGAAGGCATGAACTTGGTGCCTGTTCCTTCAATGCACTTACTGTACACTGCAGGAGGAAGGGCTGCCATTACTTCAGAAGCCCAATTAAGTAGCTAGGTAGACGTTCACCCAGGAAAGCCTGAGGGATGAGAGTGTAGGGCAGCGGGACAAGAGACAAAAAGGGAAATCAATTAGATTTGCACTATAAAATGCATGTAAACTGGAAATGATAAGGATTTGATGGTGAACATGGCAGAATTAGGAGGCAACTCCTGCATGAAAACAATGCAAGATCAAACTGAAGGCAGTACTAGACATTAACAGGGTCATATGAAGCACAGGAGACAGTTCTGCTGATGGGGGATGTGGATCAGGTCCTTGGCATAAAGACTGATGCTGTAGGACCTCTCTATTGTACAAGGCAAAATGACTGGAACGAACAAGGCTAGGATTCAAGAGAAAAAGGATAGTCTCATTTTAAGTAGCTTGAAACTACCCAGAATATTTGAATCTCACAGCTGATGTTCCACAAAGTTGCTCTCCATGAAAGAGGGCAGGGGAGGGCAGGGCTGGGCTGGCACATATGTTATTTTCTGAGGATTTAGTTTGAGCCCTTGAGGTCTAATCTTGTTCATTATGATAATGACACATATTAAGTGCTGCACAGTGATAAATACTCTCCAAAAAAAACCAACTAAAACAACCAACAGATTGTGTGTGCTACAAACTGTTAGCAAAATAATTGGATGCCTTGGCTATTACCTGTGTCTTATTTCATCTATAAAATGGGAACTGAGCTATTTCTCCATTTTCTGTGAGCATCGTGAACATTTATTATTGAATATTCATGAAGCATTCTTATGTCAGTGTTAATAGCACACGNAATCTATTGTAACTTAAAGAGATCTAAACAGCTTTTCCTTACCCTCTAATAATTTTATTGAAAGTAATAAACATTTTGTGACTCTTTAAAAGGTTTTGCTGTCTCATCCAGCAAACATGAGAGAAATACATTTTGCTCTGACTTGATTCTGACATCAGGATTTTTCAATCGAATTTTTACTTCTTTTTTGAGCTATTTAAGGTATTTAATATCAACAGTCATAAATTATTTTGAATAAAACTTTGAATAATGAAAGCACTGATGATCAGTTCAATTCTTTCCCCTTAGCAGAACGCAGCATTCCTCTAAATAGCATTTTCTGAGTATAAATCTGTTTTGAGTCTGATGATTCAGTAAAGTCTGTAAGATAGCATACAACAAATTTTGATGGAATGTTTAAAAAAAAAAATCTACATTTTTTTTTTTGCCCTTCATTATTGGAGATGAGACTGCTCATTTACTAGGTGAAGCTATAAAAGTGATTACTTTAGAGATTGGAAAAAGTAATTTTATTAGTTGGTTCAGGCAACAAAGCATATTACTGCTTAAAGACAGACCATAATACTATCAGCAAAAGCATTTCTAAAGTTAGATGGTGGCTTGCTTTCTTTACTTAATTATAATTGCATCTATTTTTACTATAAAAGAAAGCTATTTTAAATATAATAGATTAGTAAACTCACACAACTGCTTACCCCATGCCCCTTCAGAGTCTCTTCTTGACTTGGATTAGCATTATGAAGCACTAGATTTATTTATAAACTTGCTGGATGAAACATGAAAAATGTCCCCGAATTCTTACATCTTAATACACGAGGAACTGGATAGAATCTATGAATGAACAAGGATAAATCCCTACCAAAGAATGCAGCGAGTATTTATACCTGTCTTTCTTTCTAAATTATCAACATGATTTCATTCTGATATTTACATATTCTAAAACCGTCAATATTGGCAGCAGTCACTTCTAAATGTCCTGACCAGCAAAAACAACACTTGTGCAATCATTCCCAAAACACAGCCCTCACACATCTGAAGTTCTGCTTTGGGATCTGTCAGTTTCCCTCCTGCAAAGGAGAAATCTCAGATCTGGAAGGTGAAAAAGCATACCGCAGGGCAGGCAAAGAAATGAAGATAAAGTATGCCTCCCCAGAGGGCAAGTATTATTTGATCCTATGCAACTGCTTTTTATTTTTATAGTACCTTCATAATGGAATTGATTTTTTTTTCCTGAGCTTTCATTGACTGAGCAGCCCTAGAATATTATCCCCAGAGTACCAAAAGCCAAGAGTACCAGATGACCTGGCCATGGCCATACAAGGAAAGCAGAAGCACAGCCAGAACTGAGACGGGTCTGCCAGAGGCCCAGTCATTTCCTTTGACTACTTCTCACTTGCCTCTGAATGTCCTTCCCTACCTCTTTCCTTTGATCCTTTCCTATTACCCTGCCACGTCAGCTTTTGAATTTTCTCATTTTTTTCTTCAGATCATTGTCATCTCAATTTCAATTTTTTCTCTCTCCTTTCATCTATGTTGTCACAAGCCCACCCAGAACACACTCCACCTTTTGCTAGTATTCTTTTCTGATGTTTTCCAAAAGCAATTACTCTGTTTTCTGTTTCTGCCCTTCTCTTTCATCTGATTAATTTCTCCCTTTTATTTCATTTCCCTCACTATTTTCCCCAAATGTCTGTTTTCCTCCCTTGCCTTCATTCTCTCCCACTTCATACTCAGTTCATCATTTCACTCTTTTGTTTCCCTTTCATGTATTGTTTCATTTATCACATATACTCATTCAGTTATTCATTCACTCCCCTACTCCAATTACTTGAGGAACATATTTTGTTCTCTAACTAGATAAGCAACATGACAGATTTTCCAAGCCTGTACAAATAAATTTGTGGGAAGAAAAAAATATTTTCTTAAGAGTTTTAAGGTTAATCACAGTTCTGGGCTGGCCAGTTTGGTACTAAATTTCTTATTTTATTTTATTTTATTTTATTTTATTTTATTTTATTTTATTTTATTTTATTTTATTTTATTTTATTTTATTTTATTTTATTTTATTTTATTTTATTTTACGTGTCCTAGAACTTCTGCAGGTATTAATTCACAATAGACAAGATGAAAAAAAAGCCCAACAACTCAGAAGAAAGTTCTGATGGTTGTTGCAGGTTGGGACTGTGTGAGTTTCTTCTTGTGTTCTTAGTCCAAACAACAATTAAAGCTGAGCTTCTGTTTCTCACCATGGGCCTGAAATTCTTAAAAGAACATGGTACTAATTTTTTCATAAAAGCAAGCATGTAGAACAGACACTGAAGCTCTGCTGTGGCAGACTGAAGAGCCTCATGCTTGATTTGCTACTGTTTTGACCAGCCTGTCAGATTCATTTTTGAGGGCTTCAGCATTCTGATTTGCTCACCCAGACACTTCACACATTAAAATGGAGACATTTTAAACAGACAAATGGACATGGTGTAATGCCAAAAGCAGAAAATTCCATACAATGAACTGACGAAAAATAAAAAGCACATGAGGAAAAAATGTTGTCTTTGAGGAAATACATAGGGGATACAAATCAATAGCTTGACATTTAGCAGCCTCTTAACACAGATTGACTTTCATCCAAACAGCCTATTTGAAATGTAGAGCTAAAATAAAAGGAAGCCACAACTCCACAGATTCTATGTTATTAGCTGGGTGAAGGACACACAATATACAGTCAATAAAAGTGACACCACACTGAAATCACAGATGATTTTAGTGTCCCAGAAGGACTACACCACAAGTATAGTCTAATTTCTGCAGTATAAATATCAGCAACTGTCTGTGAAGGAAATGAATATATCTATATAACTCCCCTATGACATTTTGAACAGGTGGAGAACTAGGTATGTAGGACTTTGCTTTGTTTGCCAGAGTACACTGGACAGATAGAATAAGCATGAAGACAGACCATTTCAGAGCCATCTGGAAAGGCAGCAGGGTACAGGACAGAGGCTGTGTAGCTGGACTGCTTGCAGCTGCACGCTGGAATACCTACAAGGGAGAGGGCAGAAGGCATGAACTTGGTGCCTGTTCCTTCAATGCACTTACTGTACACTGCAGGAGGAAGGGCTGCCATTACTTCAGAAGCCCAATTAAGTAGCTAGGTAGACGTTCACCCAGGAAAGCCTGAGGGATGAGAGTGTAGGGCAGCGGGACAAGAGACAAAAAGGGAAATCAATTAGATTTGCACTATAAAATGCATGTAAACTGGAAATGATAAGGATTTGATGGTGAACATGGCAGAATTAGGAGGCAACTCCTGCATGAAAACAATGCAAGATCAAACTGAAGGCAGTACTAGACATTAACAGGGTCATATGAAGCACAGGAGANCATCTTGTACATTTATTTTTTAATATTCATGAAGCATTCTTATGTCAGTGTTAATAGCACACAAAAAAAAAAGGAGACAAGTTTGTCCCCAGATGAGGTCTTGACCAGTGTTCAGTAAGCGAAAGAAGAGACAACACAATGAAAATGATAGTGAAATAAAATATTCTACACATGCTTGCATGAGCATAAAAATCCCTGTGCATTGAATTTTATAGGGTCCAGTGGGAAGATTATTTCGTATTCAACTAAAGTCTGGATCATAATTGAAAACAGCTTGATGGCACAGACATGATGCAGAGAATATATTTTTACATACTATGAATGATTGCTTCGTAGACCGATCAGAGAACGCACTGGCTGAGAAGCTACTAGTGATTTATTTTGAGTAATGCATAGTACTGATTCAAGCCACAACTATCAAAAAGCCCCTGTGAGGATGACCACACTCTACTCCAGCTTCCTCTCTATGTGACAACAACATCTGCATCCCACAGGCCCATTCTGTTAGCATTTAATTTCAGAAAGAAGACCTACATAACAGCAAATCAAAGGCCAATGAAAAAAATCTTACTGGTTTCCTAGCAATACTTGAAAACATTTTAATAGCATTTCAGCATAAACGTATGGTTACCAAAACCAAATACTCCTCTTCCAAGAAGTGATACAAGGACAGTTAAAAGAGAAGCTAAAGTAGAATGTTAGAGAAAAAATGGTATCCTTCAGTAAGCAGATTTGAGTCCAAGCCAGAAAAGGAAAGAGATGGAAGGAAAGACAGAAAAGCAAAATTAAACCCTGGCAAGATAAATGTAGAACTATACAAAGTGAATAAAAAATGCTTTGAGGAAATATAGATACTGAAGCTGCAGAACACACTCCTACTATGCATAGTGTTTTGTGGAAGACATATATTCAAATAGATTTAAAATTGATTACATTAATTAAAGCGAGAAAAAAAAAATCATCCAAACACCACAACAGACTGCTGAACTCTGTGGCAAGGCAGTTCTTAACCTATAAATTGCTAAAAGGATAGACAGAGTAAAGGGAATATCCATCTCCACTGGTTTCAGTTGTTATACTCCTTCCATAAGTGTGCAGTTCTGCTGATGCCAGCAGTGTAGAAAACCAGCCTTCTGTTTGTTTCCGTTGTCTTATAGCAGAGAACAGTTGCTCTGTAACTCTTTGCTTATGAACTATTATTTTTGAAAGCTTGACAATACAACCATCAAAATTTTATTTTGACATGATTTTGAAGTTTAGTGTAGATATTATGTAGTTCTAGATCTTTGCTGCTGCTTTTCCTGTCACTTTATGCAAACACGAGTACTGAGATTAAAAACATCAAGTACAGGGACCTGTTTTGTTTTGAGTGCCTGCAGTGACTGTCAATTTATGCACCACATAATTACTAATATTTACACACTATATATACTTCATATTCTGTCCAAAGGAGAGAAAAGATGCTGAATGCACTCTGTCCTCAAGTGCAGGCATTAGAGACACTAACTCTAAAGGGTGTTCAATAAGAGATGGAAATTATGGGAAAGTGATGTAGAGATATAATTCTGGGAACTTTTCTTCCAGTTGAATCATTTTAGAACAAGCTTAATGTAATTTACTTTCCAAACATTAGGCTGTGTAAATTTTCATAGCACACCAAAGTTTGGTGAATGAACACATTAAAAGTCAATTTAATTTTCAAATTAAAAGGTTAATTTGAAAACGTATATAGGAGGTTACCAGAAAAACCAGTATTAGCATGGTAGAGGCAACTCCTTGTTACAAAGATAAAGCTCGGTAACTAAAGCGGTATAAACCAGCAAGATTTGGTCATATGGGTTTACTTTATGGTACAACCATGCTCTATGCAAAACCCCGAGGGCAGGCATGGCTGAGTAGTCTTTCCAGAGAGTTCATCAAATGAAATCCAAATGGTGTCAGTCAAATACATCAGCTCAGTTTGGACATTTACAAATGCTCTTAGATGCTTTTGACAATTTCTAAAGCACACAATACTTTAATTGCAGATTTGAAGTAGTGTTATACTGATAGAGCTAAGCAGTGAAGAAGCTAGAAAATTTATAAATTTATAAATTTTTATATAAAAACACATACACAACTTTAGAGATCTAAGTGTCTGTGTCACCTCACTTCAGATAACGGTCTTCTTAGAGCTACCCAAGTTTGAAGTTTCATTTCAGTCTAGATGATATAAAAAGCTCAAACAAGACGACAGACCAAAGACTCCCCATCACTGGGAAAGCTGAAGCCTGCTCGCAAACAGTAGCAATCAAAAATATACCAAATCTTGTCTGCAAGACTGCTGTGACTGATCAAGGTAGAGCTCTAGAAAGACAGTCAGGCTTCAAGTGGATATGAAACACGCGGGAACCACATAAACGACCAAGACAAAATTCACCAATAATAAATTACACTGCTTTCTTTGGATCCCTATGTAGGACCATTAAGCTTCATCTCTTTTCAGGATGAGATAGTGTTAGTGCTTTTGCATACAAGAGAAAGTATGGGGTGCTAAAATTTCTGCAAAGGGAGCACAGCAACCAAACAAATGTTTGCTGAGCTCAGATGGCCCTGGCAGCTCTTATCACAGCACTTCCAGTAACTGTAGGTAGAACTTGCACATTATCCATATGTTTTAAAAATGTCGCAACTAATTTCTGCTAATGCCATCCGTTATTGGTTCCTCCGTACTAAAAGGTGTCAGTGACTCAAACCAACCACTGCCATACAGCAAGAATCCATTCCAGCATGTAAACTATGAAGGAAGATTTGGAGATGATCCCTGTGATGTGAACCTGCTATATTGGGCCTATACTACCAGGCAAAAGCAATTTGGCTGCTGAGAAGACAGCCGGATTACCAGCACTCATAGCTGAGCCAGACCTTATGAAAAACGAAAGCACCTGTTTCTGCCAAATCCATGAATACATACACATTAGTAAACAGACTCAAGTGCAAGGACATTTGCAAGCTGAAACGACGTACTAAAACACAGATCAACCTACCGTGAAAGACTTTTTCATTTACAAATTTCAAAGCAGAAGAATTATGGTGGTGTTTCTACTAAATACCTAGCATCTGAAAAGTGCCTTACAGTACATCTAGCCTTAATTCATCATGAAAACATGTAATATTATTTACTTATGGATCTTTGAAACAGTAGCTGTAGATATTGGAAAGCATGGGATTGGTATTTTATAATGCAAAAGTACACATTACCAATGGGAGAGTACTGTCCTTTTCCTCTCAGCAAACCCTCATTTCTAAGCAATGTCTACAAACATAGATGCTGTAAGAGCTTAGAATTACAATTTATTGCTTGCATATCTGGCTTTGGTGGACACAGAGATTTTGGCCTCAGCGCACATTTTCCCCCTCTCCCTCTTTGCAAAACAAGCCAGTACAGCACAAGGCCCTGGTTGCCTTTAGAGTTAGATTAGAGGTAGGTTTTGGGTTGTTTGCCTGGTACTTTTTTCCTCTATCGGTTGTGGGTGTGACAGCCTCATACTGTTAATTCTCTTGCACTAGAGAACTCTATAAAGTAGGTTGTGCATAAATCTTCTAAAAGTCAGTAGGCTTCAGGCTCATAAGAGAAAATTAACTGTTTCACATTGTTTTTTATAATGGTGCCTAATTTGGGGATATTTGTCCAGTGGAAGTTTCATTCCCAGATTACGCACCTAGTTTCTTATAGAACCTATAATAAAAAGTGCAAAGTGCACTATCATGCACTATCAGCAGCTTTTCTTTTTTTTTTTTTTTTTTTAGCTAAAAGACATCTAAACTATGCAGCAAGCAATGCCAATGCATGTTGTTTACCCCAGTCCCTCATTTGGAATAGCACAGAAGGATCGATTCTCCAATGAAGTTTCAAAATCCCATCCTACAATCAGAAGCTTGAAATAATTCTTTCACAAATAAGGGCAAGACATTTCTTTCAAAATATATCTGGTGGCAGCAGAAGGAGCAGAAATAGAGTGGGGACTGGAAGCTAGGTTTCTTCCATCCCAAATGAGTGTGTGACTACTATAGAGTTATCTTTAAAGGAAGAGAGAGATTAAAAGATTTTCTGCAAATCAATAAATCTTGAATAGGAGGGACTGAGGGAGTGCTGCTACAGAATAATCTCTGCACTTCCCCGTCCTTTGTTATTGCAAATTCTGTTTTACAAAGTTTAAGATTTTCAATATTAGCTTAAATTATTTTCTTTCTGTCAGATGTCTGGTAAGACAGACAGCTCTTCTTCAAGTTGACAATTCAGAAACCTTCACAGAGCAGGATTAACCTAATCTTCTGCTACTCGTGCAGATGGTCTGTGTCACAGACATTCCCTCTATGTGTTTGCATGTCTAAGATGTAACAAAAATGCTACCCACCTGCTCTTTTCAGTTATATTTCATAAGGCTGGACATAGCTTACATTACATTACAGAATCTGGCTCCCCAACTGAAACAAGTGAGAAATATGAGTTCTTATGAGATTGAGGCACAAAAGTCATGTTGAACATTTGCTTGCTGTCAAGATGTCAGCAGATGTGTGCACACTTCACAAGATAAACTGAGGTAATAGAGTGTAGGTGCCTAAAAAAAAAAAAAAAAGAAGTTTACCCAAAAGCCAACCAAGCAGGAGTTTCTGCATCTTAGTGTTGCCTAGATGTTAGGTAGATACTTGAATCTGTTGCAAAACTGGCACCTGCTTCTTTCTCTTAAGAAGGGATACAACTAATTTTGGAAATTCTGCTTGGTATTTCTCATTATGCAGAACTCTGTCAAAGGTATTATGTAGGTTTTAAGAGGTAAAGAACATAAAGGGAGTGCTCTCTGCTGGGTTAAAAACCAGCCAGAGGGCTGGGCCCAGAGAGTTGTGGTCAATGGATTCAAATCCAGTTGGCAGCTGGTCATGAGTGATGTCCCCCAAGGCTTACTAAACTTGGGGCCAGTTCTCTTTAGCATCTTTATTAATGGTCTGGACAAAGGAATCAAGTGCACCTTCAGCAAGTTTGCAGACAACACAAAACTAGGTGGGAGCGTCAACCTGCTTGAGGGTAGGAAGGCTTTGCAGAGGGATCTGGACAGGCTGGGTCAACAGGCTAAAGCCAATGGGATAAGGTTCAGTAAGAGCTTATCCCTTCTTGAAAACCCTTCTGTCTCGCATAGTCTTGGAGTATCCAGCCTATGAAAGACTGATCAAGAAACCAATGTAGCTACAACTCCATTCAGTATCTTGCACAAAACTATCAACTGACCTTCTGCTCTCAAGGACACTCTTTGTACACTTGAGGAGCATGTATCAGATATTATTATTTTTATGGTGCATTGTGCAAAACCCGTCCATTCGGACATGCAAAGATCCCTTCGAGACTGAGCTTCAGGATTCCAGCTTTCCATTGTATGAATGGCATGTATTTTTGGACTTTGCAGAACTTTTACATTGATTCTCAACATTATTTTTACACGAAGAGGAACTGAATCTTACTTAGAATCATAGAAAAATCCAGGTTAGAAGCGTCCTTGGAAGATCATCCAGCCAAACCTTTTGTGGGAAGTGGAGCCTAAATGATATCCCCTAGTACCCTGTCCAGTCACATCTTGGAAACCTCCAGTGCTGGGGACTCTATCATGTCCCTAGGGAAGTTGTTATAATGAATGATTGTTATTAATGTAAAAAAAAATCTTTTTTATTTTCCTATTTTGAGAAGAATGCAATTAAACACATAAGTTTATGTTCTTCTTCCAAATCAATAAGGAACTATTAGAACTGCTTTGAAACTAGTCTAGACCTTTCCCATGCAACAGAGGAAATACTTATGAGGCCCCTCCTCACTTATCTACTTTCTTCTTAAAATTGCAAGTAATAGCTCTTTGTTAGCTCTTTCATAATCTGCTCAGTCCACTGAACCATATTTGGAACATTTTCTCTAATACTGAAAGCAAGTATTCTGGGTTGAATGTAATTGATGTCATCATGATTCACCCTACCAATGGCTTTCACCACCCAAACATGTTCTAGGCCCAGAGAAATCTATCAGGAAATGCCTTCTCTTTCTCCTATAGCTTTATCTTCTCCATACCGAACTGGACTGATATTCCCAAGTGATCTCCACCTTTTCTATGACATAACACAAGTTTTTCAGTCTTTCTACAATGTTAATAATATGACATCCCCTTCCCATTCCCTCATGAATACTCAGGGAAAGGGAACATGTTTGTGTCCAAAGGTAAAAACTAGTCATGTCCCACAAGCATCACAGCCCTAAAACTATGCAGCACATTGTGTCAACAGAAGTAGACAGAATATGGGACCAAACACATTTCATCTGATATGTAAATCATATTCAGTATTGCTGTCCTCCATGCGACAATTTCATTAAAACAACAGTACAGGAAAAAACAGACCCACTAAAAGCCCCTAGGCATTACATGAACTCTGAACTTTCTGGTGCCACAGCAGATTAAGCCTATCTAAGCCAGGTTCCAGTGGTCCCACTTCCCTTGCCGACCCTAGCTACGTGTTTCCTGTCTCTGCGTTGTACCCAGCATTTATGCCTGTGCGATCATACACTGAGTAATGCAGAAATCTAACACAAGTGACAACTAAGCCAGCCAGAAAGAGGCAGTTTGTGGCCAAATCAGCCCCCTGAACTGTCTTACCAGATAATCATTGGTGCAAGGAAGAAGGCAGGGACAACATATGGTGGGGAGGGCAAAGAGGAGACTGGGATCATGCAGCTGTTCAGCTATAAACCCATTGTATTTGTCATGAAATGGTATATGTTAATGTTTGCAATTTAAAGCACACAAATAAAAGCACAAAAAGCTTCTAGAGCTCCACTTTCTACTCATTTCTTTGTCTCCCTGCAATAACAGAACTTCTTTGTTTCTCTGCTTTTGTTATATCTTGTTAAGAAGGAGAGTAATCCTGGGTAAAGGTGCACAAACTGCTTGGTGAATAACAGCTGCACATGTGATCTAGTGATCAGATCCTGCCCTAGCACAAAGTCTTTCTATTATTCTCCAGTTTCATTACTAACATTCAATAGCTACTAGTTGATTTAGCTGATTTTTATTTTTTTTAAAAATCACATTGTGACACAGACAGACTCCTCTTTTCAAATCTGCCTCAATCAGCACTGACAAAACAAAAACCATTCCTTGAAAATATATGAAGACTGATTCATGAAAAGGGGGTAAAAAGGAAGGAAATAAAACAAAAAAAGGAAGGGGGGAGCAAATAGAAAAGGAATGAAGCAATGCAAATTGAAGAAAGGAAATCCTTTGGCATGTCTTAAAAAACATTAATGTTGTCAGCTAAAATAAGATTGCAATTAGTAAAGGATTTAGAGTCTGTACACGTAAGAAATGACAGAACCTGCTAATTGGAGACAATACTATTCAAATGTAACTGAGGAACAAAGACTGGTACATTATTATGTGCAAGGAGTGGGAGGGTTACAAGAAATGCTTCAATCTAGTAGAATGAACCACAGCTGAGAAAAGGCTAAAACAATAACCTTGAAAACAAGCATTAATAAGCTACTGTCACAGCACAAGGAGGACAAAGAAGAACATGCTTGTTTACACAGTGAGCCAAATTTTTCCTACAGGCAAAAGAGAGTCATGTAAAAATATGTTTAGTATTTGTATAAATATGTGAAAGTGAAATACAGCTTTGATATTAACTACAGAGAAGGAAGTCTTCACACCCTAGGACGTCATATTACAAAAGGTCCTATAAAAATAATGTCATACCCTGTTTAGTAATAATTTTGACAACATGAGCTGGGAGAACTCACATGTGGTTGATTTTTTTAAATTACAAATACACTTTTTTTTTTTTTTTAGTTACAACTAAAAAAAAAGATCTGGCTTCTGGTGCTTATACTGCCATTAATAATTTCTAGTTGTCCCTAAGAGACAGAAACAGCAAGAGACCTCACCTAACAGTGATGTTGTAAAAAGAAATTCATTAATACTGTATTTGCAGAGCACTCAGATACCACAGTGAGAAGCAGCATGGAAAAGCCTATAAGGAAATTAATCATTCCGCACTCAGTGCAGGATCTGGCAGATGTGCAATAAAGAAAGCCTAGACACATACATTAAATATGAAGACAAAAAAGATTCTAGCCATTAGCAGCGTAAATAATATCTCCTGAATGAGCCTTAGGCACTAAATATTTGATTTATTCCCATTCAATACAAGAGAAAAACTTGTGATTAATGTGGTAAGATTATAGTAAGTATCAGCCAGGTATCCTATGCAAAATATAGAATCTGATAATGTAATTAAAGTCTATCATAAATAAATGTTCTGGGACTGGTATTTCTTCATTTCCACATGCTTAATTTTGCAACTAAATAACACTCCCACAGCACAGCAATTATTACTAAATGTACATTATCTCAGTGCTCAGAGGCTCATGTTACCCAGCTTTAGGTGTTATGTGTTAGCACAGTAAATCAATCCATGTTTCAGGCTGCAGCTGCTAGACTACTCCTGTAATCAAGCTACCCTGTTTTACAGTTAGCTCAAGTGAGTCAGTACAACAAAGACATGATTAAAAAAAAAAAGGCTTAACAGTGGTGACAAGCCTCAAGGTTCACAGCTAGCTCAGATGTCTGTACTAACATTGCAACTGTAAATTATTAATTTTATTTTATTCTAATGTTTATTTTATTCTGAGCAGCTCAGTTCTGCTCTCCCATCCACACATAAGCTATTCTTTATCTTACCCACCAGCTCAAATCTGAAGTCAGATTTCAGCTGTCTCCTCTGTTAATCAGAGATAGCTGCTGCAGAGGAAGGATGGATAGGGAGGCCTCTAGGTCTATCAAATCCACAGTGTTTCAGAAATGGGGAGAAGAGGCAAGAGAGCTCCACGCATGCCTGTCTAGAAAAATTAAATACATGCTAGAATAATCTCACTGGCAGAAGTCTCAACATATATGCTGAGATGCAGCAGTGCTGTAACATATCATAACATACCAAAGAAAAGCCACTGCATGAGACAATAAGGATGACCAAGTACAGTTCTTCAAGCAACCATGTATAAACCCATGTTACTGTGTTGAGATCAGGACTTTTACCTAGGCTACTTAAGGGAGCATACTAGCTAAAGATGCACCATGAGACAGATAACCATAGGCTGAGGGACTGCAGCATCCTTAAAGGTTCCCAGGCAGTATACCAACTGGTACAGCCTGGGGCTGACACCCAAATTATCCCTCATTCTGACCCCAGAAACCAGCCTTAAAAGCATTGGGACAGAGCTCAGAGATACTGATGACCCAATCTGTTGAAAAGAAAAGCAAAGCTCTTCCACCTTTTATATGCAAGAGCAACCATTTCTCACACTTAGTAGGACAGTCCACCACCTGGAGAAAGTTCGACTCTCATATACAATCTGCCTTGGAAATACAAGGCTAGCCTGTGCTTACTTAGCAAGGTGAAGACAGGCTCAGGAAGGTGTGAAACTCCAAGAGCCCCAAAGGCTATGTTTCTGCTTTCTGTCCAAGCTACTGCCAAGCTACTGTCCAAGCTTGGGCTCCAAGCATATTTGCTGCTTAGGAACAACCAGCTAAGTTTATTAGCTGGTGAACCAGAGAATAGTGCTTGGACTCTCCTCTGCCCAATTCAGACAGACACCACAAGTGGGAGTTTGGGTCTGTTCAGCCAAACATATTCTGGGTCTACATCTTAAGAAGCTTCAAAAATTGTATCAGCTATTGATGTATTTACCACTTTCTTTCCCACAAGAGGAACACTGCTAATAAAAAAGGTGCCTGGCATACTTTAAGACAAATCTGACCAGCTGCAGAGAAAAAAAAAAAAGTGAACTTCAGGAATATACATGTCCAAATGATAATGCACCATTTCATTTCAATGATCAATTCTGATTGATTTCTGATGATGCAGGTGGCCAGTGCCTCACATGCAGAGATTAATATTTTTAGGTGACATATCTACTGGGATAGAACAGAAAAGCTTAATGATATGTTTGTCCTCTGCTAAGAAAATGACAGTAGGTAACAGTAATTTTTTTCCACAGCAGACATGAAAAAGGCTAATATAGATACATTTTTTAATTTACTATGTTATTAGTATTATTGGAAATAGGTGTACATACAAGGTCTGCTCATTTCAACACAAAATTAAGACAAATAAATCTGATTGAGTGTTAAAACTAACTCATCTCTTTTCAGGAACACAAGAGCAAATAAAGATTTTCATAGCTTTTCTAGCCATAAAAAACAAACAGCAAACCTAAATGCAGGTGAAAGACTTGCAACAGAACTAGCAATCACTAATAATCAAGATATTGTAACAAAAATATCAGAATGGATTGAGAAAAACCCCTCATTCATAGTGAGAAAAATCAGTAGGTTAGAGTATAAATGTTTGAAGGCCAACAGTACACAATGATATTGTCAATCACAAGAGTCAAAAACAATGACAGCAAAATTCACAAGAATTGCTATATAAAAGCAACTTTGTCAGATTCTTTGTAACTCAGAGCTCTCAAACATGTTGATTAGTTCATTTGAATACTCTAAAATTCCCTGTGTTACAAATCTGAACATGGCATAAGGGAAACTGAAGCTAGTAAAATTGTTCTGTTTGTTCAAAAAGCTCATAAATCTGACATTCCCACAGAAAGTGAAGGAAGTCTGAATGACAAATATTTCTCCCTTTTCTAGATAAAAATTTTGCTCATCTTTTCTTCAAAAAGGATAGTTTTTGATACTGGGTATTTTATAAATGGTAGATAAAATATCTATTGCCAGGTATATCAGTATAAATTTACAGGCCCTACACCTCTCTTCTCCTCTGACTGGTAGGAATTTGGGACATTAGAATCATAGGGAAAAGAAACGATGTTTTCAAAGACAGTTTCACTGCCATTGATATTAAAACATTTATTTCTTTTTCAACAAATCACAAAAAGATAATTCCTTACTTCACAGATGTCTGACAAGGCTGATGCATTCTTACAGGTTATCAAAGGACGGCTATCACTTTTGGTTACATAAGTGAAACAATCAAGTCCTGGAATAGGCAGTGTTGTGAAATGCCAAGTCTCTGTTGTTACTACATTTAAATAACATCTCAGTCTTGATCAAAAGACTATCTTTTTAAGGGACTGGGACTTCCATTAGTAATTTTCTTTTACTTGCCTAGTCAGGACATTACAAAGAATTTAAGCAAATAAAGACTGATTTTTGTTGGAAAAAGTTTTTCTTTGTTCTTTACCCTAAACAGACATGCTATGTTAGGGTGCCACTGCATGTAGGAACTGCCTTGCTTATTTCATTTCTTAGAATTCCCTTTGTGATCCATATAGTGATATGTGTCAAAAACGATCACCATGAAAACATCTACTTTCTTTTTGCCCATTAAAAATGTATCCTACCATTAAAAATCATACTTTATCAAATTATAGAGATAATTAGTCTATTATTATTCAGGACAAGTGTGTTTGAGATTGCTAGAACTCCTGAAAAATTCTAGTTTCTTTCAGCATTTCTTAAACTGTCTTTGCTATTTTTCTACACAGTTTTACAGACAGCAAGTTTAGTCATGTAGCACCAGTGTGTAATCCCTCTTTGGATAGGGGTTTTATAACCTCTAAACAATGATTAGGAAACCAAGCACCTAAGAAACATACACAGCACAGAAAACCCATTGTCTAAATCTGACTGATGGTCTAATTCTGTGTTTCACAATCATCAGTACCATAAATACGTTTTCCATTAAATTATTTTCTCATTGCTGAAAAGAGGAAACAGTCTTGTCCCACAAGGTATGAAAGCAGCCTCCCAGGTTATGTTGCCTACCATTAGAACAGCTACAATAAGTTCATCTACCTGTCTAATCACTGCACCACCTTTTTGATCACTTGCAAACTGCAAGCATCTACTCTTAACTCCAGTACCAGAGTTTCAGATTTTTGATCGCTATGAACCACAGAACGATGCAGGATTATAGGTAAGTGCTAAACCAATAGTTTGCATTTTATACATCACCTGAGTCTGCATTTTAAGTAAAAGGCACTTGTCAATGGCATAACAACATAAAGACCTTGGTCTTACCCTTTGTTTTCAAGTCGTTTAATACCTTTGATTCCATGGGAAGTATATCACTCACTAGTTTTATCTCAATATTTCGGGATGCCAGTTCAAGCAATTTTTCAAAAAGACGCTGACCCTGGAAAGAACATTGAAGGAAAACAGAAGATTTAAGACACAGAATTGTTCAAATAGAGTATCAGCAAATTAAAGACACATGTTAAACCAAAAATCTATTGCACAACTTCTGAGTAAATATATTCCTAGAGATAGTTAAATCTGTGCTGAGGGTTAGCAATTCAGACTTTGCTTGGAGAAGTACTGTTTTGAAGGCCAAACTTTTTTTTTCCTTTTCCCAGAGTGTGTGATACTGTTGATGACCGAGAATTAAGTGTCCAGTTCTTTAATGCATAAACGTATTTTTACATTAACTTTCTTCTAAATAATTTCTCTGTGTTAAATCAGGATTACAAGTGTAATGAAAAGAGTTAATTACACTTATTCTATATTTGATGATTGTTTGTAAGTGGTTCTAACCATTATACAATACATTTTCAAGTGGTTGCATGCTCTTCTTTAGATGAGCTATACTGGGACGAAAAATAATAATGCTATTCCTTTTTACACTGTTGTAACTTTTAACTGTGTAAGCCTTATTTCTAACACAGAGCAAATAAGAGGAAATCTCATAGCAAACTAGATACTTGTTAAAACAGAAATCAAGCCATTTGTTTCACAGGAAAAATAAAATTTTAAATTACCAAATTTTTCCACATTCAAGAAACAAAGAAAGAGTAGACCTTCTGATTGCATAGTAAATGTTTCATTTTTAGATTCAATATTTTCACTTCGAGAAAAATGCTTAGTCAGAAGCACCTAACTACAGGATGTCAAGAAAAAAATATTCAATACACCACTACTGTGCTGTGTTACTTCAGCCACAGAGCCTGTTTTCTTACTGCCGTTCTAGCTTACTACAGCAGATAAAAATTTTAATTAGTAGTCAAATGCACAAAACCTTTGGGTTTAATCAGCTAAAAAAATGCCCGCCCTGCCTAAACACCTAATTTTAGATTCAATATAATGCTGGACCCAAGGAAACACTAAAACAAAAAAGCAACAGTCATATCAACTTTCAAACAAACTCCTAGAATACTGTTAGACAATTCTCTGTACAAATTGTTACTCTAAAAGTCTTTAAAGGATCTTTCTATTCTACAAAAGCAGTTTATGATGATGTAATCTGACATAGCACAGACTATGAAAACATAGACAGAAGCCCCGCTCCCACATCGCACCCAGAAGCGGCAGACAGTGGAGAACCACCCTTTACCCTGTCATTGCCCTGCACATCGACACTTTGAGCCTTGCTGAGATTTAAGCATTAAGAAGTCATAGAAAGTAGGTCTTCATGCTGTCTACAGTACAGACCTATTTTTTATATCTACTTTTTAAATATTCACTTTGAATTTGGCAAAACGAGAATACCCATCCTCCTAAAAATAGCTTTCTCAAAATTACAGAGCAGGCAGAAGCTGCAATGGAAACACAGAAGTACTGCTTATGTTTTACTTTTGTAATATATGCCTGCCTGCTTGCTCAAATCCACAGCATAGCTCTCTGCTCATCCTAGGGCTCACAGGACCTTAGCATTCAACAAGATACTGCCATAATGAAAGCATCAGGCAATAGCTAACAGAGCAGGAAAACAAAAACATGCTATGCATGAAGCTCCAAACGCTTCTTATACTCAGATTCAGCATTTATTAAAGTGACTAGCTGCTCCCATATTTAAGAAATAACACCCATGATTTTATCCACACGCCCAGAAGCCCCCAGGGAATATCTTTCCCTCACATACATCGTGAAGTTAAAAGGATCCTTAATTCTCAAATCAGTGGTTGTGTTGGGTTTTTTAAGGAGAAGAGGGGCAGATGTTACCAAAATTAAGAATTAATAAGGTAGTAGCATGGAGGAGATGGGTGCTGCATACAAGTTATGTAACAGCTGCATTGTGATCCTGGGGGAGTAAAGGGCCACTGCGCAGTATTCCTGGGTGCCCTGGTCCCCCCAGGAGGGTGTCTCCCACAATTGCTGCAGTCTGGCGCTGCCAGACTCCAGACGAATCTAGGTCCCACAATCACTCTGCTGAGTCCTCAAGGCCATGCTTTGCCCAGTCCCCTGGGGTTTCAGGCTCCTGATACACCAGAGATCAGGCAAATGTTGGCCCTGCTTCTTCTGGGTTCACCAACTGGAGACACCACTAGTTTTGAGTTTAATTAGTTCTATATTTACAAACAGCAAGAAGGGAAAATTAAGGAACCCTCAATATAAATATTTTAAATATTTTTTTAATTTATAAATTTTGAATTTAATTTCAATTTTTTTAATTTTTAAATCTACATATAGATGTAGGAACTGCTATTCAGAAAAGTTCTATGAGCTTATTTAATTTACACTAATTAGAATTTAATTAATTCTAATTGTAGAAAGACAGAGGCACTTTTTTTGTTTGGGTTATTTGCAAACAATTATTTTGACTAGAAGCATAGTAGAAAGCTGTAGCATACAAAAATAAACATGGGAAAAACATGTTTCAGGGGATGGTTCTTCACATTTTTTTTCCCCAAGGTCCTTATTTTTGGATAATATTGCCACTTTACTTTTACCTTCACAAGCTTTTATTTACATATGATTTATAAGAGCTTTGATAAACAAGCCTAGACTTTCTATATTAATTTTAGTTTGGACAAAAAAGAACATGACAGCACTTCTTGAGTTTTACCTGATCTTAGTATCCCCTGTTATGACCAAGAGAGCATTCTTGATGGACCAGCTGTGTGTTTCTTACAGGCCATGCTGCCAGCTGAATCGTCCATTCTGTGGGTGAATAGATCACTTGGAGTAAAGCCCTACATTCCAATAAAGACATCCGCTCTGAGAATACATCTCTCTTCCCCATCAGGGACACCACAAGCTGTGCATTTATAATGCCTTTTTTTTTTTCCAATTATGGCAAAACCTCAAATTGATAACACATTTAAAGCATCTTTAAGTAATGATGGTTAAGACTAGGAGTGCACTCACCACAAATGTGTGCTAATACAGATACATAAAAAACACCACCTGGTGCCAGAAGTTAAAAGAATTCCCTCTGTCTCATCTCTTGCTGCATCATCCCTCAGCAGGCATTCATATGCTCACCAAGGCTTAATCCAGATGCTCTAAACAACTATGAAAAATTCACAACTTGTTTTTAAAAATCTGTATGTACTATAGTAAAATAGGGTACTAGAAATTCTTCCTTCATTGCTAAAGAACCTGGTCTTATTCACCATTAATATTAATTTGGAACTCAGTTTCTATACTTTCTGACATGTTTACTTGCAATTTTACTGTTTTGTTCTGCAAAAAGGAAAAAGACAGGACAGAAGGTCTGAAGAGTTTTGTCATTGCTGTCAACACATTTGAAATGCTTCTGGTGAATACAAACCCTCATGCTGTCATTCAGATCCCATCCCCTTTGTGAGACAATACCAGGCTGCTGCGTGACTACGTGACAGCGATCAGAATCATCTCTATGTACTCAGCTTCTGAGGACTGAGAAACAGCAGCTATGAGACTGCAGAGACTGCTACCTTACACCATATCTGCATTTGAACAAACAATACCACTAGAAACCTGCCTATCTTGATACAACATTCTCTTACACTTCCCACCGGGCAGTTTCAAAAATCCTACTGACAGTGGCAAAACAGGATGTAAAAAGGGTGTATCACATGCATTAATTGACATTCTCATACTAACTTTATCATATTCTGAAACATCAATCCCAACAGTACCTGCCACAGCTACCCAGCGAGTTTAAAAAGCCCTCAATGTTATCAGTACCAAAACGCCCTGAAATTTCCTCCAAAACAATTTCTTAGAAGTCACTAGGCAGACTGATTCTAGCCTGGCTGATTTCCCTTGCCTGCTGTTGTCTTTATCAGTGTATTCCTCATCAAAAATAAAATAGGGGGGGTACAAACACAAAAATGCTGTATTTACTGAAATACTCCAAAATGGAAATAGCGTGTTCTTCAGTAACTTAGATTCTTGCCTTTAGACAACTCTTCCTTTTTACTTTCCCACAAAAATTAAACTGGTTACTTCCAGAATTTTCTTCTAGATTTATTCTGTATAACTCTAATAATATTTTTAAAAGTTGTTATATGATCAAGCCTTTGAGTACATCTATAAAACATCACTAAAAATCATAGCATGTTGACAGAAACCACTAAAACCTTAAAAAAACCCCTTAAATTTAATTTCTGCCATTTAATGGAGAACAGGGAAACTCAAGTGGTCTCCTCAAATTCTTCTAGCAAAATAACAAATGAAAAGGGAGGAAATGTAAATTTTTGGAATTTCAGTTAGAGTTTAAAATTGCTTTCACTTTAAAAATTTATTTTTTTTTTAAATTTTTTTCTCTGTGCCTCAGTCTGTACTACCTGCATTGTGAAAATGCCACCACCTGAAGAGATGTTTGTGTGATGATGTGCTTGAATACACTGCAATCTTTATAGCTGATTGTAGCTGATTTCTGTGTCATAACTGAGGTGATACAAATAAACCATGATGACGTTATTTCTTATTTGTTAAATTTAAGATTAAATTTGTGAGGAAGGACTTGTTGGAACTATGAAAGGTTATTCTAAATTAAAGTTTCTAAACATGAGACGAGCCAGAGGAAATGAATTGTGAAAATAATGAAATTGGCACAATCTTAGGATCACTCATCCTTTCACTCCTAATGAGTTAAAATCTATCTTCAAAAATTCTGTTTCCATTGTCCTCTGACATCTGTTAACATTAGATTGCCACAGGAGAAGTCACGCGTTAGCATTCCGCAAAAATCTCAAAGCCTCTGTATGACAACTAATGTGCGACCTTGAAAATGCACACAGATGAAGTCACTAAGTTGCCAAAACACACAGTTACAGTTTTCTTTTGGATGAGAAAAACAGGTGTAGAAAGCCTACTCAGTATTTTGCAAGACAAGCCTTTGTTTACTTGACCACCTAAGCTGTGAAAGTACACACAACATTGTAGCATCACGTGTTTGCATTTGAAGACTCCAATTTAACAAGCCTCATGAACTCAGGTGGCTGCACAAAGCGCTTGAGCCCAGAACGGCTCAGTCAGCGACGACTGTTTCATATTTATAACAACACATGGACAAGCAACAGTCAAGGACACTAGGTAACATAACCCAAATCAAAAACGAAGAAAAATACAGCAGGAAATTCTGCATGTATATATACTCAATATACATATCATCTATATGTATATTGAGTATATATTGTCCATCTTGTCCAAATGCATATTGGACATAGAGATATGTGCCTGTGTGTATATAAAACTGAGAATTTCCTGCTGTATTTTTCTTCAGTACTTATAATGGACATATGTGTGTGTATATATATATGTATGCATGTGTGTATGGAGCTATGCAAACACATATACAAAGAACATTGCTAAACCTTCTAACTAATTAGAATCATAGAATCCTTAGAGTTGGAAGGAACCTTAAGGATCATGAAGCTCCACCCCGCCTGCCATGGGCAGGGACACCTCCCACTAGATCAAGTTTCTCAAAGCCTCATCCAGCCTGGTCTTGAGCACTTCCAGGGATGGGGCATTCACAACTTCTCTGAGCAACCTGTTCCAGTGCCTCACCACCCTCACAGGAAAGAATTTCTTTCTAGTATCCGATCTAAATCTCCCTTCTTTCAATTTAAAACCATTACCTCTTGTCTCATTGCTAAACTCCCTGACAGAGTCCCTCTCCAACTCTCCTGTAGGCTCTCTTCAGGTACTGGAAGGCTCTCATAATGTCTCCCTGGAGCCTTCTGTACTCCAGGCTGAACAACCCAACTCCCTCAGCTTGTCTTCATAGGAGAGGTGTTCCAGCCCTCTGATCATCTTCTAAAAAAAAGCTTTCTGATCATCACGAAGAAAAAGCAGTCTAGCCCACTCAGCTTTTCTTCAAAAACGTATGTCTGTTGAAGTGCTCTTGTAGAGAACCTTGCTTTTCAGTATGCCTTAAATATTCCTAAGTATTCATTGTTAGTTATAGAGCAGGATGTTTGTCCATATGGAAAATGGTTACAACCTCAGTTTCTGATAAAACAAGATGCATTCAAGGAACAACTAGAACTTACTCACTAAGCACCAAACTACCTGGAAATTTTACATTTCACCCCTTTACCTTTCATAGATGTTTTTGCTATTTTGGGGTAAATATTCCAGAACTCAGATTGTGAAGACTTGAGGAGATTTGATTTATACTTCAGAAAAATCACTGGACTACAATTATTGAAGACTCTCTGAAATTTCACTTTCATTTTACATGCAGAGAAAACAGATGTAACAACACAAGTTTTCTCCCCTGCCTTTCACGCACTAAGCTTTGTGTACATTCTCTGCAGCAGTGATTTGCTAAGAAACATTGCCTCTTGGCAAATTCTTTAGCAATTAGACTGGTCAGTAACAGTATAGTGGTTTAGGATGAATAGACAAGCTTGACAGAAATATCTATCAGCTGTTCAGCCCACACGGCTGTACAAATGAGGAAATGACTGGAATATTAATTGCCTTTAAACAGAAGCAATTACTCACTTCTGTAAGACTACTAGCAGGCAGAAGTAGATAACCAGAATAGAATATTATGAGAAACGTTTCATTTTTCTGGCTTTTACAGTGCATTTGAGGATGAAAGAGCAAATCCAGATCTTCCGTGTCTCTTCTTCCTTTCTCTGCTCTGAAATTTGGAAACATCTTACAGCTTTTACTTTGCATGAGAATGGATTTGATGCTTAACTACTGAAATCCCAATTTTCAGTTTGCTATTTTTATCCTCTGTTTGTGATTTGTTAGGCTCCACTGGTTTTCAAGCAAATGACATGTTGAATTTTTTTCATACAAAACATTTTAAAAAGATTCATGTACATACCAACTCATGCACAACCTAAAAGACATCTAAGGCGCTATCTCTTTGAATTCATGTTTGAGTGACAGTACATGGCTTTGAAGTTTCTTAGACAATGAATTTAAATAATGCTTAGCTGCATAATTATGTTGTGAAAAATCTCAATATTTTGATACTCAGATTTATTCATAAACTATTTTCCAATATTTATAAGCATTCTGATGCTTATAAATTAAAGGAAGAGTTAAAGGTAAGGAAAAGTGCTTAAAGGAAGAGTTTGCACTACATTTTCCATTTAGCTGCTCAGCCTCAGATTTTCACTCTTTTAAATAGACGAGTAGTAGATTTATTCGGAAGAATAGTTAATGTATGCCTTTCAACTAGGCTACAGCCTCTTTCAAAAGAAGTAGAATCCACTTGAAAACACAGGCCCTTTGCAGTATGATCTTTAGTTGCTTGGAATAGATAAGGTAGATAAGATAGGTAAGTCTATATCTTATCGGCTACCAAAAGGCATTTTTTTAGTGCACAGTAACAGAACTAGAGAGGAAAGTAAAGAGATTATGACATAATATAACAGAATTGATTCCTTACAGTTACTTAGCTGTATTTTAACCCCTTGTCATGTCAGCTGAGCAGTTTCTTTAACATCAAAGAATCCATTTGGTGGAAAAGAGGAGATACTCTCATCCTACCAATTCTTTGACATCTTAGTTTCACATGCGATACTAATGGCAAACCTGCCCATAACCATCATATTTCTAAAAGGATTGCTCTCAAGAATAAAGTACTTGTTGGCACAGCAACATTGTAATGTATGTCTGCCTCATTCACTATGATTTATGATTTTTCCTCTTGCTCTTACTTGCAGAACACTGCTCTTGAACACTGCTCCCTTCCAAGACTCATTTTGAAAAGGTATAAGAAATCATCTCATCCATTGTTCTTTACAATGTGTAATTCTATCCATCTGTCCAGCTGTAGAATGAATCCACACGCTTGCTCTTTTTGTCAGTTGCACCAAATTGGTAATATCCATAAATCTATACACTTATTTTCTAATAATATAAATATAAAATAAATATAGGTACAATTTTGCAGGTTTCTTAAGATTACATGACGATATCCTTTCTTAAGATGGAAGTGATATGAATATGTGTTGGATGTGTTACCTAGTCCAAGCATGCCACTGCTCTCAGAAAACTATTGCATTGGCAAGAAAAATTCCCATATGAAAATGGTTTTTCAGACTACCCAAACAAATAGGTCTGCCACAGGGAAAGACTGCGCTTCTGAAAAACTAGTAGTGAAACAAGAACAAGTTGTTGAAGTCCCACCCTTTTCTTAGACTAGAACATACCTGGCATGCTGATGGATGACTGTGATTGAGGTCCCACTGGGAAGATACTATGTCAACAGACTTTTCAGCCATATTAAGCAAATTCATCCAGCCTTGGAAAAGAGACAAATGGGATGGTGCACTGTCTGAATAGTTGATCCCTTCAGGAATATTTTCCACAAGAGCAACCCTGAGAATAGATAAGGAAAAAATAACCACTTAACAAAAGCACTTTTCTTTATTAAAAAGTTCCAAATCATAAAGAATGTTGGTTTTGGGCCTGTGGTTCAACATCTGCTCCCCAGAGGCTCTCAGCAGTGTGCCACCCTGCGACTTGCTCTGAAGTTGCTGACTGTCATCGTCCACACTTCCTCAAACAATAAAGACCTACTGTTAATGCAGCAAAGCCAATTAAGCTTCTGAAGCTCCACAAAATTAGCTTAAACGTGAAAAAGCTTACTTCTTATAACACTGCCAGTGGGAATCAGTCCTTAAGGTGAGGATGGGAAGAATGAAATAATCTCCTCCTGCTTTGCCACTCTCATCTTCATGTTTAATTTCTTCTCTCTAAGCAATACGACAAGATGTATACTCCCTGGCATTCTCTCAGGTCTGCTTTTACAGCTGACGTTTATTACATTGCAGTCTCTGTATAAGAACTCTCCCTTTTCATCTGTTCTAGGCTACCTAATTTTTCTGCTTTTGTTTAACTGGCATCCAGTGGTTAAGAAAAGAATAATGCCCTTTTAATTTCCTGTTCTTTTTGGAAGGCTCCTTGATCTTATTGTCTATATTATTCAAAGCACTCGCAAATTGCATTACATATATTCACATGGATCCAAAAAGCTAAACACACTTTGTAGTATACTGACAGCTCAAAATATGCCCCTCTGCTTCAGGGAAATGATGTGTTCCATTCAGCATACTGCCTCACTTCTAGTTTTCCTTAACTTACAGCAGGTAAAGCTTCTTTCTATAATCAATAGAGGAATCTTAAAAATAAAGGTAACTCAAACAAGTTTCCCAATTCTATCTTTACGTAAGCAGATGGAATTTTCAGCTTATCCAAATGGTACTTCCATAAGTTCCCCCAACATCTGCCACTTTTACTGTGAATCATACAAACCAGATTTAGAGACTACTCACTTTCATTGTATCCAAGTACATCTAGTATTTCCAGATCATTTCTGTACTTATTAATAGCATTATTCCCTAAAATCTGTCAATAACCGTATATATCACAAAGCTAATATTACTGATGATGTTTTCCACAACATACTTTGAACACTATTCTATTAACATTAAATTTAATTACATTACAATAACAGAGTTGTAACTGTAAAAGGTTAAAAACACAATTTGATTTCTTAAAGCCTTCAAAATATACTTTATTCCAAAACATTCTACCTACCTTGTTTACAAACTTCTCAAAATAACAGGTGTTCTAAAAATGTAGTGTCCTTATTAGTCTAGTACCAATTCCATACTACCAAAAAGAAACTATTTTCTTCAAACACTCAAGTGTTTATAGTTATTTCTGCTGAATCTAATCCTGTTACAGAACTTAGTAAAATTTTTGTTACATGCCTTGAAAGACAGGTTAGTTCTTTTCTAATAGTGAATGTTATCAATCCTATTGGGGCTCTTAGCAATGCCCCTGTTCCCAGAGCTGTTTTATGGAGAGCAGTGCAGAAGATAAAGGGATCTCTACTGGGACATTAAAAAAAAAACAAACAACCACCTCAACATTCCAGTGGTGAAGGTGAGAAATCAATACACAGCTTTCTGGCCTCTTCTGTCCCTTAACCAATCACACATAGATACAGAAGGGAGTTATTTTGAGTATTCTCCAAAGGCACTCTTTGTATCAAATTATTATTAAAAAGTAATCTATTAAATGTGGTCCTGATTTAGCTAGAATTTAAAAGTTAACATCACTCCCTTAACATTAGGTGAGACCAAAATTACTCAACATCAGAAGATTGCCTGGCATATACAGTGTTTTCTGGTTGAACCTATACAAATGAATATACAGGAGGTGATAGGATTGAATTTGTCATGGTCACTTCCAGTGGCTTGTCATGATGTTTCCCATGGGCTACACTAAATTGCTGTCTCCCCAGAAAGCATTTACTTAATTTCTATTCTTCCTATATTTGTCTTTGGCAAGTAAAACCTGACAAAAAGATAACACTGTCAGAGAGTCACAAAGGGCTGAGATGATCTGGAAATAATGTAGTTCCCTTGTCAATGTAGGGCCAAAGCAGGTCGGTTAGGATGTTGTTCATGCAGGTTCTGAATATCTCCAAGTTCAAGAAGCTTAACATATTATATTTGAGATTAGGGCCCTGATCCATCTCAATGCATAGATGCTTGTTTCCAATGTAATTATTCAGATCCAAACTATGGAAAAAATACTATATCTCTATATTCTAAGCCCAGATTCCAGAAACTGCTGAAAGCTGTATCTTAACATGTAATGCAGGAAGAGCTGTGAATGTGGGTCATTGCTCTATAAATACATTTGGGTACACATACCATCAAGATTTGAAAAAATGCTGGGTTCTTCCTCCTGTTCCACAGGTTAAAATCATTTACTTATTCAAAGAAAGTAGCAAAAATTTGGTGGACAAAATGAAACTGCTCTCCCTCTTAAAAGGGCCCTTGTTAGAGGCAAAGTGCCTTGTGGTAACTAAGTTTGTCTTGTTGGGCTGAACTTGCTCTTCTCTTTTCAATCTGTAGACCATTCAGCAGGCTACAGCACTAGCTCTAAACAAGGAATGTGACTACACAGCTCCTGCCATTTTATAATTTTGGTTTCATTATGTAAGAGAAGCCAAATGCAATCCAGTTACACTGTTAAAACTGTTACACAAACAGATATTATCTGTTAACATATTTCCTAGTGTTTTATTTAACCAAATAGTAAGTACATCGTTAGCAGACAAAGTGATGTTTTCAGACTTTAGATTTCTCTTTAATAATGAACTGATTCTGCCAACCTGCCCTGCATATATTCCCCTACCCACTCAAAAACTCAGCACCAAGCAAGTAGTTAAAAAAAGTCAATCACTAAGTTTCTAAACTAAGTGATTTTGCTTTCATAGGCTTCCCTTTTCCTTTGGCACAACAGCAAAGTTCCAGTGCTTAGTCAAGAAGAGTTTTGTTAAACCTTCTGTGCAAAAGTTTGAGTTTGCATGCCCCAATTTTCATCAGTAAAAGCTAAATTTAGCTTTCATTTTTGTGCCAGTGTGACCCACAAAGAGATTTTTAAAATACAGTATAACAAAAACTTCCAGAAGAGAAGGTCATTCACAGACCTCAAGAAAGATCAGACATGGGGACATAATTTATTCTGCAAAAATGACATATTAACAAAGCAAAATAGAACAAATGTAGCATGGTGATCAAAACAGACTTTTCCTATGCTCAAAATCATTACCAGATAACCTTACACCTGTTGGATAAGATGTCCTTCCCTTTCCTGATTTCCTGGTGCTCTGAGTATTTCATCTGATTAATGCCAACATAGGCTTGCCTCTTCAGTTATACAGTTAAATATTCTCAAACCTACTTCACACAGACTGGGAAACCTGAAAGTAATGTTATATGATTTCTGTAAAGTTATAGAGAGAGAAAAGGGTCAGAGCTGAGACCCAAGCTCCTCTAAGTTAACAGAAATGTGGTAAGCAGTATAATGGTATTCAGTGCCTACCAAATAATAGACCTTGACATCGATAGTAAGACTCCTCATGACCTCAGCTACATGACTTGCATTTAGTAATTGTAAGTGAATTCTGTCCCAGGCTAAGGATTCTTTTTTTTCATCTTTTACAGTTCATCAGTCAGACAGTGACAAGGTTTGTTTCTGTCCTCACAGCTATTTCCCCCCCCCTAAAGGAAACAGATACTCTTAGTTTAGCATCTGGGTTTTAAAACTCCAATTTGTCTCAATCCAGAGCCATACACTAAAGAAAATCCAGATCACATGCACTTGAGTGTATCTACAACATCTGAATTTACTCACCATTAAAGGAAAGGAACATGATAAGAAAACACTGCAGTGATTTGTACAAGACAAGAAATGAAAGATGAGCAAAAGTTATCTTTGTCATAAGGCTGCTGTATTTCAGACATGGGAGAGAAAAAAAGAAAAAGGAGAAAAAAAAAAAGTGGACTGGGAAAGTCTTGTTCCTACTTGTATGAGTCTTGTATGAGACTTGTATGAGTCTTGTTCCTACACCAGGATCCTAGTTAAAGATACCCTTGAGACCCCCCTTCTTTTTCTTAATCCAGAAACACTGGAACCATCAGCCCCTGCCCCGAAGGACCACAGCTCCTCACTGAGTTCCAACTCCTCCTTTGTCCTATTTAAGACCTTAGAATCTTACTATCCATTCAAAACCTACCATCTTTCTCAGACCAGTGCTTTCAATTGAGGCTTTCAAGCCCTTCACTTCTTTCTACATCATGTCACTCCTGCTGCTCTTCCTCAAATCTACTCATTAACCGTCATGCTGGCTAAGACCATCTCTTTAGCTCCTCAATAGAACCACAGCTCCAGCTCTTGTTTCTGAAAGGGATTAAGAAATATCCTTCTAGACAGAGCATAATTACTATTTCAAAAACACATAGAACAAACTCTATTTTCCGGGTTGAATGAAGATGTGTTCTAAAAAGAGAAATTATAGCACAATTTATCAGCATATTTGGATATTCCCCTTGCAGTCAGTGGTAAGGATTTGAAAGATTAAGTGCTACAATTCTACTTGCGATCAGACTCCAGAGCATAAAGGCATGAAGTGAATTTGGATAATTACATGGTATATCCAGCAAAGGAAAAGTTGAACTGTAGTATTTAGTCTGTAATTAATTGCATCTAATTGTTCCAGTATATGTTACCAAATCTGCTAGCTATCACATACCTATGCTGTTGATTTCAATTTTAAATCAAATGTTTGACCCATTAAAGTAAATTCAAGACTGAACACAATGGTTAAAAGTCAAACAGAGTGGAGATGAGGCTGAATTTAAATGGACTGTGAACTCAAACTAAGTACTCAAGGGCAGCTAGATTATTTGCATCTAATTGAAATCATCACAAGCTCTATAACAGTCCTCTAGCACTGACAAATCTCAACTAGTGAGGCACATGTATATGCACTTGTATATGTGCATGTGCCTGAGTATATGTGCACCACAAAAACTCTTTGCTGACATTTATTTGTCTAATTTTTGAATTTTGGTCATGAAGACTTTGGTCTCCAGAGACAAAAGCTTGAGATGCTGAATTCTTGGTTTAAGACTATGCTTTGAATTAGATCTGCAGTGAATGCAGAGAAGTTCAGATTTATGGTATAATTTTTCTGTAGTCATGCAGCATTGGGATCCAGGTACAGAGGTTTATCTGAGCATTTCTGACCATGTGATAGAGAAAACTAGTGTGATGTTTAAACTGAAAAGCTGCTTCCAATGTCTCCCTGACAAAAATGTATTTTCAACATGATTCTACACACTCAATGATAAAACAATTGATAAAACAATTGTTTGATAAAACAAAACTACAATGAGTGCATTAACACTTATTATTTTAATAAAGTAAACTGTGATGGAATTTTAGAGACATGCAGCATCAGTCTCTGTTTTGAAGGTTGATTATTCATGTCTTGATTGTCTTTATATTCAGAATGTGGTAACCAGTCACAAGATTTGAGGTCAAAAAGGTAAAAACCTGTGGCAAAGGAAGCTCTAGAAAAAGATGGTCTGAAACAGTTTTCCTAGCTTCCCTGTCCTAGTGATATAAAAAGGATGTGGTTTAACAGGGTTGACAGCGTGCATCTAAATGGGGACTACTAGACTGTTGTGTTGGAGTTTATAGTGAAATAGACCTATGGCTACAGGGTGCAGCGAAGCAGCATTCCTTCTAGCCATGCTGCCTCAAGCCAAGGGGACACATACTGCGCTTCTGCTCTTCATCACGGCAGTCAGTCAGTGAGTCCTTAGTCCCATCCACCTGGGCCAATGCAGATGCCACTGGGGCACCCAGACACAAGAAAGGACCACAACATTTTACATGACACATGCAAGTCATGCAGATAATTTACTAAGTAACGTGTAGCTAAAGCTGGTTAAGCTGAACGGCACCTACTGCAGGCAGCTTGACAGATCTCCTAATCATAGGCCTAAATTCTGTGAATACCATCTGTGACTGGACTCTGAAGACACAGGCCCCTTCAGCCAAGTGGGTGGCCTGATCTTATTTAACATGCAGCTGCAGAGGATGGCTGTGAAACAAGAGTGGAAATAAACAGCCCTGCCTGCTTCAAGTGTTCACTAAACTCCAGCACTTCAGCTAATGCCTAAAATTAGAAGTTGCCTTTCAGCTTTTCCTTCTGTGGCTGCCCCTTCTTTCCACTCTTTACACTTCAATTTTTCTTATCAGTCCACAGAGCGGTGGAAGTATGCTAACTGTATACCAACTTATATTTTAAATCCTCACCACTCAGGCCTTTTTATATTTTCCATAATCAACTTGGAGATTACTTTGTTATTGCTATTCCCACATAACTGGTTTTGTGCCCACTCATCACGATGTCTACAAGCCAAATATAGTGTGCAGACTTGCACAATGCAGCCATCAAGCTTGGCAGATTTTATGTGCCAGATTCTTGGTTAGTCGAAACAAAAAAAATCAGAATTTCAGTCAGCAGTTATGTCAGTGGACCAACACTGCTTTTTACCAGATGAAGATTAGATTCAATTCTCTACGCTACAAAATAGCACTACAAAAGAGCACTTTTGTCTCTACGCTACAAAAAAAGCACTCCAGGAACATCTCTTCTCTTTGAACTGCCTCATGGATTGTTACGTAAGAAAAGTATGATTCCCTCCCACTCATACCATCATCTTCAGAAGGAACACACCAACAATACAATCCTAGTTTCAACTTCCCTCAAGTAACAAGCAACACAATATTTGTGTTGTAACATAACATAGACAGAGTTCCAAAAGAAGGACCCACTGTACAAAAACACAAGTCATCTAAGGTTTAAACCCATGAATGATTTCCAATTAAATGAAATTTACACAGTTGTATTTCAGACACAGCTTTCAGTTCTCAAAGGCAAAACGGCACCCAAAAGAAGGAAAGAACTGACCAGATGTTTTACAATGTCACTTCAACCTACAGGACAGTATTTCCCTTGTGCCATAGCAAGTCTGTCCCTTAGACAGCAATTCAATCTAGCCTGCCACGGCCACTTAAATACTGGAAACTAAGACAGCAGTCATATAAAGTATCAAATGAAAAAGGAGCACAGACATGGGGAGGAAAGAAAAACACAAGAAAGAATAAATAGCAAACATTAAAGATTGTCATTTGTTTGTAGTGACACGACTGATATTTGCTTTAGTTCAAAAAATCACATAAATGAAGTGCAACTTAGCATCCAGCCTTTAAGTAGCTTTATTGATTTTTGTAGGACTTCTCATATGCTAGATGCAGACTTAGGCGTTTTCTTGAATTATGCGGGTCAGCCCAGCTCAATACCGATCTTTTTTCCCTCCACTATTACATATCCAGACTCATACCAAAAATAATCCTTATCAATAGCCCCTTGCTCCACAAGTAGGATGCTGAAATGAAGGTTGTTGATTCTATTATAGAAAACTATTTAGTGTCATTAACACTCAATAACAAATCCCTCAAAGGAAGAAAAAAAATATTTAGATTGCAATTGACATACAAAATACGCGTAAAGACCCTTCTGGAAAAAAATATAAAGTGGTTTTCTGTCAGGTTTGCAGCTCTGGTGTGTTAAGCCTGAACCATAACATTAGCACATGTATTGAAAAATACCTAGATAACTTTGATATTTTCAAATAATTTCAAAAGCAAATGAATATAACTGATTATTAAAGTCCAGTCACAAGTAAGCAAAATAAAGCTGAGAACTAGCCATCACTAACAGGTACCATGAGCTGAGACCTTAAAATTCTCTCTCTACCAGATGGAATTAACATAATAAGAAGGAAATGAACCAAATAAATCTTTAATTTAATGAATTGACTTTAATTGACTGTTAATTTACCAAACAGATAAGATGTGGAGTTTGGTCCTCTAGACTTCATTCTGGCATTTCTCAGTAATTCAGCAAAAGGATACATCACCAGTCCTGAATATACAAACCTAATTCTTCCAGAATTAAATGTAAACAATGAATATAAACAAAACGAAAACATTTTACTGTAACTTCCAGCTTCACAGGCCCAGTATAGTCACAATTCTTAATTTCTCAGAAAATTTCTCCCCTTTTTAATACCTTCTGCATTCACTCTAAAAACCTATTACGTCAGAACAGATACACAGCTTATAGAAAAATTATTGGAATAATTTTAAATATCTCATGCTCTCCGACTGGGACATGAAGTTTATCAAAACCAGCTAAGGAAAATCACAATATCAAACTGAGATTCCAAGCCGTCAAGCCAGAAATCAGCATACCTACATTTAATAAAGGCAAGTGTAAAAACATAATACATTTCATTCATAGTCTTGTGCTATTTTATATATGAATTTGGCCCATGAAGAGAGAAGAACCCAATTTAACACCAGTAATTAACAGTAGATTAACCACAGACTTAATTAAGACTGGTTTGACCAGAAAACCAGTATACTATCCTGTGCTTTATGGTCCCAGATTTCCCATCTTCATCCATTACAGTTAATGCCTTACTCCATAAGGAAAGTACTTGCTAAAAGGAAGGGCTGCAATGGTAATATCTACATCTGAGTTTCCAAGAGACAGAACAAAGTTTCATTTTAGGAAACATCTTATTTAATCATTTCACTACAGGTGGAAACTTGCAAGAATCTAAGTCCAGTGAGTAACAGCAGCTTTTGAAGACCCTCTAAATTGTCTAAATAGTAATTAGAACTGAAACAGACTGTAACTTACATACTAACTCAAAAGTTCAGCACTCGGATAAATACATTTACTATTCAACATAATTCAAAAAGGTATCTGGATTGTTTGATAAGACCACTAAAGGTGTCAAAAAGACATTATTTGAACCAAATTGCTACAGCAGTATCTGATTCTCCTCACATTCTTATGTGAGCTGACATTTCAAAATTCATAATCAATAGAAAGGACAGCACGTTCCATGTTTCTGTGTTCTCGCATTTTTTGCTTGCTGTCAGAATTTCAATTTGCATGCCTTTTTAATGGGTTAATTCCTGTATTTTGAGCAGAAACAAATTTCTTAAGGTTCAAGTAACTCCTACTTCCCTGAACAATCACTTGTTTGAAATACTCAAAAATTGTTCTCAAATGACACACTGCAGCATTTTCACATCACAGAAAGCAACAAGATCTCTAAACTAATAATCATTTATTTCAGAGTACAGCGTAACTGAATTTCACATACAAGAAGGCACAAGAGGACAGAGGTCAAACATTGCAGAGTTCTGCTGATGCCTTTATTCACAACAGATATAAGCCTTGGGGATGTGTGTGGAAACTATTTAATGGACACAGACTAAGAATGGAAATCGCCATCTGTTCCTCTTATATATTAGGGCTTTCTTTAAGACACTTCAATTAGGCTGCTGTTAGGGCATGACAAGCTGTAACATGAAGCTCTAAAATTTGGCTGAGACAGACGTCTGTCTTCATCATATCTAAAAAATGCTACAGAGCATTTCAGCACCTTATCTCGTGCCAGAATAACTTCCTTTTAGACTGTGATTTCACAATAGTGTTTAAAAACAATGAAGGGAAAACAGCTTGCATTGTGGTATTATTAAAAAAATACACTGATGAAGGAAGATGTCATATCAACCTTTGAATATTTACTGAAATTTATTGGGCATCACAAAAGCACTTCAAGAGCTCATATCTGCTCTGCCAAACTTCAGGTAGTATAACAAGTTTCTCCCATCAAAGCTTCTCTATACTACCACAACTTTGTTCTTTTTTCTCTTATTTCTCCTCATTTTCTTCTCTCTCTCTCTTTTTTTTTTTTTTTTTTTTAA
>VZRU01010765.1:313473-352304 GCA_013398155.1 Pedionomus torquatus
TTTCCCAGCTGCTCAGACATTCATTTCAGCTCATCGTGGAGCACTTTGCAACAAGAAACAGAGTTCCTCTCATGGTTACCCTTCATTTTGATAATGTTTTATACAATGAAATTTAAACTTTGTTGGTAAGTGCTCAAAATGCATGATTTTGAATGAACTGTTTTGGGAGCTTTTCTTTCTCCTTGTTCTTGAGAAATGTTAGGAAGAAGGCAGTGAGTGGAGTCAGCACAGTCTTTTTGTAGTGTTTGTTAGACTTTTTAGAGACAATAGGCCAACTCTTGCATATGTTCCTGGCATTGTCTGCATCAGAACAGCTTGCTCTAACCATGCACCATCTTCTCCCCTCCCCCCCCCCCCTCACCACTTNCCCCCCCGCTATCTTTTGCTCTAGTTATTCTCTAATTTGAACTCTTCTGTTGCCCTAGCTCCTCCAACATTCCTCCCCCTTCTGTGTGCTACATCCCAGGTGACATCTTTTGATTTTGTTTTGCTTCTTCTAGTTAGTCTTCTCTTAACTGAAGCTCTTCCAAACAACTTCACTTGCAGAAAACAGCATTGCTATTAAATCTACAAGACACAGTTCTGTGCATCCTGTCCAATTCCTCCATCATATCTAATTTGCCTAGGTAGACTGAAAGGTCTTCATTAGTGGGACTACTTCTTACTCTAATAGTAGTGGCAAATTCTTAGGAATTACTGCATTAGAAAGTAGGAGCACTGTCCTCTGAAAATCTTCACTGACACTATAGAAGAGTCAGGGGCAGATCTTTAAGTGCTGCAGCCTAAATTGTCATCTTTAAAAGTCTTCTCATCCAGAGGCCTGAGGAAAGTCTACTTTGGCTTGCTGTTTTGGGTGGGGCTTTGTGTTTTGACTTTTTTTTCCTGTGATTTTTTTTTTTTTTTAAGGGGGATTATGGTTATCTTGGCAGCTTCCCAATAACAAGAAGTATGGCAGTAGCAAATAAGACGTCCAATTACTATTTCTAGTGATAATTATTTGAAAGTCTGCTACACCTTACCTTTAGCTGCGGAAAATAGAGAAACATATATTGATTTTAAAATGAAGTTACTCTACCTACAAGCAGCTTACATGGTAACACAGTAAGCCATGGACAGTGTGTAGGAATCACAGAATCATGGAATCATAGAATGGTTTGAGTTGAAGGGACCATTGAGTTCCAACTCCCCTGCCATGGGCAGGGATACCTCCCACTAGACCAGGTTGCTCAAAGCCCCATCCAGCCTCGCCTTGAACACTTCCAGGGATGGGGCATCCACAACTTCTCTGGGCAACCTGCTCTAGTGCCTTACCACCCTCACAGTAAAGAACTTCTTCCTAATATTTAGCCTAAATCTCCCCTGTTCCAGTTTAAAACCATCCTATCACTACACTTCCTGAGAAAAAGTCCCTCCTCATCTTTCCTCTAGGTCCCTTTTTATGTACTGGAAGGCCACTCTAATGTCTTCCTGGAGCCTTCTCTTATCCAGGTTGAACAACTGCAACTTTCTAAGCCTGTCTTCATAGAAGAGGTGCTCCAGCTCTCCAGTCATCTTTCTGGCCCTCTGGATTGTCTCAGACAGGTCCGTGTCCTTCCCATGCTGAGGACTCCAAAGCTGGACACAGTACTCCAAGTGGGGTTTCATGAGAGCAGAGTAGAGGGGCAGAAGCACCTCCTTTGACCTGCTGAATGAACTTAGGTAGAAGTTCCAAACTCAAATGCAAGAGGTTTCCTGAGTGATCAAGTCCCTGTCCTTGCTATTTTAGGCAAGGTTTCATATGCTTTTATTCTTAAATTATCCACGAGGAAAAGATATTAGAACAAGGAAGGTTTTTTACCACCACTTGTCATATTAGAATATTTTTTATCTTGCTGCTTTTGCAGACAAAAACCTTCTTCAACTGATATCCTTTTAGCAGCTCTATCCTTTATCTACAGTAACCCCAACACGGAATATCTCTCTCCTGTGGTATTTTTATAGACAACAAAATGTCCCTTCTTAGTTTTCACCCTGCACAGGCAAGTGCCTTTAGCATCTTTTTTATTAAATAGACTGTTCATTCCTATAACCTCTTCCTACTCAGCATGAGTTCAACCTTCTTGATTATTTATGGTCAGCTATACATAGTATTGCAGATTAAAATTCATCAGTGTCTTTCAAAATGGCATTAATACTTCCTTTGCACTTCCATTTACATCTTGCCAGTTGTAAATAGTATTGCATCGATCTCTAAGAAATTCTATCTTCCTTTAGTACAGTTTCCCTAAGGATTTTCTTCCCTCAGACAGTATAAACATGGAAAATCTAGTTAAATTACAGTTGGACTACTGCTTAGGAGTGACTAAAATCAAATTGTTAGCCAAAATGGTATGTATATCCCCATAAGACACAAAAGATGTTTTAAAGATCCATTATAGTCTCACAAATTTGAAAAAGGGCTTTCCCATTCTCAGTCTGAGGAAAGAGCCTCAGATCAGATATTTCCTTGTTCAGATTTAATTCTAATTTAATTCTGTGCTTCAGCATGACTGCTGTAATTTTAGAGTCCAAAGAGTAATAAAAAAGTGAAAAAATACCAGGACTAATGAAACAGACCAATTAAAATCCAAATGACTGCTGAAATGTGTAACAGACATAAGAAATATCTTTTACAACCCTTTTCTGAAACTGTAAGCAACACACGTTCCAATGAAATAATCAACACTTGAGGTAGCTTGCTTTCTCTCAAAGCTGCTTCTGAGGATGCTTTTGTATTATTATTATTTTCAGCTAACCCACAGAACCTGAGGAGTGATACACTCCATGAAATATGAAATATGAGAAATGTTATAAAGCAGAGAAGACAAAAAAGAAAGTACAGAAAATCTTCAAAGAGCAATTTTGAAGCATTAGCACAGTTCCTGATAAGAAATTGGATTGTGATTGGGATCTGCAGGGGAAGAAAGGAAAAAAAAAGAAAAAAAGAAAAAAAAAAGAAAAAAAATGAGAAATTCTACTGAAAGATCCAGAATTAACTCTTAACAAAGATAATACAGATTGGCAGATTGAAGATTCACCTATGTCATCCTGAATCCTAGGGAAGGCAGACACGCTTCTGAGAAGTGGACGAAAGAAGCTCACATAACTATAAGGAAGAACACCACTGCAGAAGGTAATAAGGAACTCCAGTTGGAATTCCAGCAAACAAAACAGCAGACAGTATCATCAAATAATTCAGGTTGGAAGGTACTTCTGGAGGTCATCTACCTTAACCTCCTGCTCAAAACAGGTCCACTTAGATCAGCTTGGTGAGCACTTTATCAGATAAAGTGTCGAATTTCTCAAAATATGGAGATTACAAAACCCTCTTTGGGTGCCTGTTTTGATATTTGACTACTCTCACAGTGAAAAACAAAGGAAAATGAAACAAAACCCCAACCCATGTTCTTGGAATTTCCTGTGCTGCAATTTGTATGTTGCCTCTTGTCCTATCATTGTACACCCTCAAGAAGACGCTGTTTCTTTTGTCTCTATAAGCACCCATGAGGTAGTTCCAGACAGCACGAAGATCTCTCCTTCTCTTCTCCAGAATAAACAGTTCTTTGAGCCTTTGCTTGTACTTTGTGAACTTAAATCTGCTAACCATTCTGGTGACGCTTCACTTGGTATGGTCTAGTGTGTCAGTATCTTTCTGGTATTTGAAGACCCAAAACTGGACACAGCACCCCAAATGTAGTCTCAGAGGTGCTGAACAGATGGGAAGAATAATGTCCCACGCTCTGCTAGCTACATTCTTTCTGATAAAGCTCAGCATACAGTTGCCCTACTCTGACCCATATTCAGCCTTGTTGTCTACAAAGAACCCCAGATCCCTTTTTTGCAAAGCTGCCTTCTAACCGCCTGGACAGGGTTATTCCAACCAAGGTGCAAGGCTTCACATTTGCCCACACTGAATTGGTACTGATGATCACAACTCTCTGAGCCCAACAATACAGCTGGTATTTCACTCAGTTTGTGCTCTTCCCTGATGAGGTAACAACAGCATCAACAAAAGCATGAGCTGAAGCAAACATAAGAAACAGCTTCTCAATAAGTCACAAATGCAAAAGGTTTCATGTCTTTTTATATAAAGGCCATGAGGTTGTCTCATTATTTATTGTACCTAACATCAAGTATGGTCAATCCCAATAACCACTCAAAATTATTTTTCTATTTACAACTGGAGGATTTGAAATCTACAATCCCTGAAGATATTTGCTGCTTGCACACACTATCACTGAATAGCTGACAAAAGTGTGATGCCATTTCTTTAAATCACTACTACTTCTTTAAAGGCAACAAGAAAACCACAGTAAAGGAAGAGCAAAATTTTAAGAATAAAGACTCTGTGATAAAGGCTAATGATAATTTACACTGATTTCATATAATTAACACCCTGAGAAATTTGATAAAGCTTTCCATTAAACCCTAGTCTATTAAAAGTTAATTAACCTATGTTAATAACGAAGTAAAATGCCCTGCCCTACTACTCAGGCTCCTCCAGTTATTAAGTTGTAGCACTCATTCTTGTTTTTTTCATCTGCAAATGAATGATTTTTCGTCTTTGCAGTATTAAGTAACTTTTCTCTAACTCCAGACAGTAAGATCACCACTTGTCTTCTCTGACATTACTCAATTCTTCTACAGAATTACCAGGTTCTTCCTAACATTGGCAATATTTATCAAACTAGTTTTTGTGCACAAACTACACCAGTTAAAATATTAAATAGTATCCATCTTGAGGATCACTTATTCTTTAAAAAAGACTGCTGTAACCTCCCTATTAATGACTTTACAGAACCCACTGCTGCCTTCCTTTATGGCAAATTCTCATCCACCAAACGGTTTGCTCAGATTGATACTGAATAGATCCACTGCTTTACCCTGTTGAAGTAGTCAGTTACCTTACCACTGGAAATATATTAGTCTGATACAACATACCTTTTACACAATGAAGGGAAATTTTTATCCCTCTTTCCAACATCTCTGTGCTAAAACATTACATAACACAGAAGTCAAATTTACAGGATGGGATTTTTATTTATTTATTTTTTTTAAATAGAAAATCTGTTAACTTACAGATTAATTTTATGCTTACTGGGAAAGCATAAAATTTCAAGTAACCTATCCCAAAGAGACTGGGCTTTCATCACAAATGAATTTTACTTTCAATAATAATATCCTTAAACATTACAAATGAGTAAAATAAAAAAAAAAAAGAAGTCAATACAGATGGGATGTGGAAAACTCACTTGCAACAGTGCATAAGATATATGGAAATGATAAATCATTATAGAACTATAACAACTGTCAGACAAGAAAGATAGATACATAAAACTAAAAGTAAAGACAGACAACTGGATTAGTTTATTGCTCCTAACCCTTACTAGTAGAAACACTTGGACCCTCAACAAATAACCTAGAATTCAGAGCAGATTATCCTCAATTTATCACACAATCTTTCAAAACCCCTTCTCTGCTCTACCATTATAGGAGGAGGAAGAGGTTTTGAAAACAGGATATTGATCTGAAGATTTCACATCTCCTCTGTTCCCAGCACCAGAGAAACCTCAGGAATGAGAAGGAACAGACAAGTTTGTAAACTGGTACTTTAGGTATAACATTATAAATATTCTAAAACAATCTCTATGCCTACCAATGGAGATGCTATGGCAGGAAGTCTTCAAGGATGCCTCTATTCCATGGCCTCAGTATTTCCCAATAAATGACACAAGTAATTGAGGAGCTGCAAAGCATCTTCAAAACAAAGCCCCTTTACTGATGCTCCAAAGACAGAAATAGGGACAAAGCTACAGAAAACAAGAGGCTAAAATAGTTTACACTAATGGTGTTGGGAGAGAAAGGCAGTAACACAATACCAGCTCTCTGCCTCTCCTATTTATCCACTGGCAAACAAAGGTTTCTCACAAAATTGATGGTTTTGCTCTTGCTCTCACAGGTACAGGCCAATTGTTTATGGAAACTGTACATTTCCATGGATCCCCCATGTGTCCCCCACCCGAGGAGGCAGATGGTAGATTGCGATGAAGCAAAACAAATTAAACACTGACCTCCCAAAAGTGAAAAACAAAATTCCTAACAGTTCAGTTGGCTGACTTAATCATTTTAAATAACATCCAAAAAAGCCTATACATAAGGGATTCTACAGTAGTTCACTTCTCAAATCCATTAACTGTCTGTTTGATCTCATTAATACTCAACTTCAGTTAATTCTGGTCCAGCAATTTTTTTGTTTCTCAAGAGTTTATGCATATTAAAAAAGAATAAATAATTAGTATAGATATGAATCACTAATGCCTTAATTTGCAAGGAATGCAAATGGCAAGTGAACAATTTTAACACCCAAGTTTAAATGGTTATTGATGATCAAAGTTATCATAGAAAAATGCCATTCAAGGCTGTTTAATATCTGCTCTAAGGGCTATGGTCCATTGGGAATACCCTCATCAGTAGGCACACACACACAAAAGCAACCTCACACACTTTCTCTTTACACAGCTGTTCATTTTAGGCCCTATGAACTTCACATTGTTTCCTACTCACAATTTTATCAGCACAAAACCCGTCACAATACATACACCTGGCCTTGTCCCTCATAAGTTGATTAAGATACTCTTCCGATTAGGAGGATGCAAAGATAAGCTTATAGCTCAGCTCTTTGGCTTTCCATGTACTGTTCACTCTATGCAGGAAGGCACCAACCACCTCACTTAGCAAAGTTATGAGGTCAGTGGTGGAAGCTCTGGTTGATTCAGTCTGAGCATATCTCCCAGATCTCGTTATCCAGAGGAACATTTAATTGTGAATCTCAAACTTGCTAAGGATGAGATGGTGAACTCTGCTAAAAATGTAGCAGTGTTAGAAATGCAGAGTAACCTTGCAGGAGAAACCTTGATTGCAGTGGGCTTTTCACTGTGTTAATTTTTTTCTTCTAATACGTTAAAAAAATATTAGTCATTTTATGGATTCTTTTCTGGACTTGAGCTCCCAAATTGTGCCTAATTTGTATTTCAGTATTCCAGGTGTAATTTGGAATATCTACCCATGATATTTCAAAGGAGACCCTTTCCAATAAAAGTTACAATAAGACAAAGTGAAAGGACAGAACTATCACAAGCAATTTAGAGTTCTCAAACTGATATTATAAACATTATGCTAATATGTCAATGTAGGCATATTATCTGCTATGTTCTAATTCTAGTATAATTACCTGGCGAAGATCTTACGGGCCACAGGAGTAACCAAATGCAAATATGAACAAAATAAATACAGATCTACAAATTGCATACCTGGAAAATAAGTAAATCTCTGGGAAACTAGTTTGATCCCTGCAAGAATGAACTGAGAGTAAATATGAAATCTAAAAGGGTTCACCAAGCAGTATGGCTATTCAAGATAATAATTAATTAAAACAAAACTAGAGAATGATAAATTCTGGCAGAGGTACCAGGTGAAAAAGAAGGCCAAGTAGGACAGACCACCACCACCCTTTAACCCCTTGCAACCCAAACAGGCAAAAGTTATGCAAACAGTGCATGGGGCCAGAGGTGTGTTTCCCAATTCTCATGGTACATTCAAGCATTCAAGTTTGGGACAGACCTTTTAGATACTGATAGATGGGAATTAATTTGGTTTATTCCTGTTATTCCCTTCTCTGTCATGTCAATGTAAAAAAGCTGAAAGTAGAGAAATATGAGAAGCAGACTCAAGAAAACAGTATGGTGAACAGCTCGATAGAGTAGGGCACATTTTGCCCAAAAACTGCTTTAAAAAATAAACAGCATTCTGTCAATAGCAAATAGATTCCAGGAAAAAAAACAAACCAAACCAAACAAAAAATGGTCTTATTGACATGAAAATCATCTTGTGCTTTCTAGACACAACTGCCTATCATTCACAGAACAGGACCATAGCAGCCTTACAGAGACACTGAACATGCCTAAGCTTCTTAGTAAGTAAGCCCATACCAATACCCCAAAATGGAACATTACATCTGTGTAGTAGCAAACATAAGACTTATAACATAATACTAATAAAACTTCAGAATAAAGAGAATAAAGAGTTTAGAGACAATTTTAAATTAATTTTGCTATGTATATAATTCATTATTAATTTGCCAATATTAAAAGAAACAGCAAGAGCACATTTTTATATAATTCAATCAAATTCCAAATATTTTTTTAGTGTGTGACTGTTTTTTAAATACATGACACTCAAGCAAGAAGAAATTAAGTAACAGAAGTAAGGTGAAGCATTGGTGGAAAACTAAAACGAGTGGAAAAAAATTAGAAAGTGCTTTGGTTAACTTCTAAAATTTATATTGGTTTTGCATTTAAATGCATTCTTCCCCTGATAGTACTTTATAACCAGGCACTTTATGTATTCTTCTAGATGGTCCTTCTTCCTTATCTCATTCATTATTGCTGAATTTGAATTCAGCACTTAATAACTGCATTGCAATTATAATTTTGAGAGCGTTGGTGGATGAAGTCATATATTTGTTATTTAAAGCAACAATGTATCTTTCACATCTTATAATTTAGAGATAAATTCAAGTTTCCAGTCCTAGAGTCTGTGAACTGGAATACATGAGAATCAGATCTCTAGTATAAATCCATGCTGTAATATGGGAATGTGAAATGTTTACCCATTATTATATTCTCTCACTCCAGGTACTGAATACAAGAAGCAATAGCCACATAACATAATTATAGCATAGTTCTAAAATACATCACTGAGCCATAACAATGCTATCTCATGAAAAAGAAATTAGTTCTGCTTTAAAGCATATGAAAACTAAAAAAATGCACCACTGCCTTCTCCTCAGCAAATAAACAGACTGCTTGATGAGGATGGGACCATTTATGAAAAATGTAACACTTTTTGTGATTGTAAGCTTTCTATTTTCTACACAAAATAATGGCATTTGTAAAGAAAAGCCCTTTTTTCCAATGTTTTCAAATTCATAGTGAGATTTTTACCAGCTTGAAAATGATTTTTATTGCTTCAAAATGATTCTTTTTCAGTGGAAACAGGACATGCTTTTTAAAAACACCTTGGAATGGTTACTGTAACGGGATCATGTGTCAGTGACATGCTCCTTTAGTGCCATGGCAAAATACAGACTTCCAAGTAGTCTATAGTTTATGACAAAGACTTTGTAATACCAAATACAGTTTAGATTAAACGGGACTTTGTTCTTAATGAGAAAAATGTTGCTACTAAAACCACTCTTTTCATTGTCATAGGGAAAAAGAAACTAATTTTTTAAAATTAGGTAAATTTTTTTAAAAAATATAATTTACATAATTATATTAACATAACTCTTAACGTAAACTCTTCAAACAATCAAGATGTATGGTTATGTAGGGGCTTTACATTAATTTGGAAGTAATTTGTGAGGTAAACGTGAGGTGATGTCCTGTGTGGTCATCAGGTGACCACATGGAAACTCTGTGCCGGTACTGTTTTATAGCAGTATTTTCAACTTTCAACTCAATAGTTACCGCATTAAATCTCATTCAAACATGGTACTTTCTGCTTTGGAGAGGTAACAATACTCAAACAGAGAGACTTAGAGACAAGAAATAAGCACCCAGCAGGTGCAGATGGGCCCAACTCTTTGCTGGTTCTGAAGAGCGATCTCATTTGCCCAGCTACAGCCTCACTCTCTTCCTCCTGCATATGGCACACTACAGAGTGGAGTTTGGAGAAGCACTTTAAGACAGAAACAGCAATATTTTTACAAATAAGCAAAATGAGTGACAGTAAAATTAAAAGGCCCAAGAGGGACATAAACAATGCTGATTGTTTCATTTAGTAATGTGGTAAAAAATCCAGTTACTTCACCTCTACAATCTGCTCCTGTTAAGTACTATTCTTTCCACTTACATCCGATACCAATATGGGGCCATCACCACACCATGCCAGAGTGGGGTGGGCAGTTAACTTGCAGTTGCTCAACCAAAAGAAAACAGCCTTCACGCATTCTTAAATAATAATAATAACAACAACAACCACCACCATCTGCTTGAAATACGCTCCTCAAAAAATAAGGAAACATCTTTTTGCTATCTTTTCCTCCTTCTGATGATGGGCAATTTTCATTTATGCTACATCTCATGCATAGAGATGTCAAGGCTGGTCACTGTGCATGCACTGTGATGACCTGCTAGCGCACACTAGCTTTCCAGAACATTGCCACTGAACAACAGGACAATATTTACAACATGCATCCATAAGAAGAAAAAAAAAAAAAGTAATGGATAGGGGAGGTTAAAGTTTTGCTGCTATGTTTAACCAAAGATAAAACCAGAATATTACCTGGGACTGAAGAACAATAATCAAAGGTTGGTTGTTTTCCCACTGTACCTCCAACTATCTTCAACTCCCAACCCGTCACTAATGTCTAAGAAGGATGTCCCACACTACAGTTATTATTAATAAAAGGCCAATAAGGCCAATTAATTAATTATTACAGTCATTATTGATAAAAGGCCAATCACTAGATGGAGAGGCAAAGGGAGTCCATTAAGTTTGAAATAATGCATCAATCAAGTGTCCTTCTTCATTACCACATTATTAATAACAGTATGAGTTCAATGAATTCAGATTACCCGGAACCTGGAATATCATCATCATCATGATGGATTGCTGGAGCTGGAGAGCAAAGGAGAAGGAGAGAGAAGATACAACAAAGAACTGATTGTTAAGAATGACCACCTACTTCCAACACGAAAAAAGCTAGACTTAAATAAAAGGTAGCATTTAAGAACAGGGTGTTAACTCTGATTTAAGTGCATCCCAAATACATTAAAATCAAATCTTTTATTGTTTGTAGATAAATTAATGAACTTGATTCAAAGCATACAAGTGTGAGAACACCACTGAACCTCTCAGTGTTTAATGTTCCACTGAAATTTTCAGGCTTCATTCCCCTGTCAGAGGGTACAATTTCTGCTGCTTGCTTTGTATTGTGCTGCTATTAGTGGAGCTTTCACACACTGCATTGAACACTGCAGACAGCTCTGCATGACTCAGATTTTTCTCAGAATAAGTTGTAGAGAACCTTCAAATACATTACTATGTCCCTGTCCTGGCTGCTTAAGCTAAAATTAGACAATACTGAAGCAGATCCACTAATTCACATTTGTATCTGTTAAGATCACTATGGAAACTTTACAACAAAGAGCTACTGTTTCTAGATAGTACTGAATCAAGCAATACGCATGAAAGACTCAGTATGCGCTTCCGTAATATTATGAGAAACTACCTGGAAAAGATGTATTATTATTCATACTTGTGTAAAACATTCTGAAGGTGGTAGTGACAATCCTCAGAGAAAGTAACTTGCTGAACTGCAAAGGGCTAATCCTTCCTGTCCTCGTTACGTATCACCTGGTGTAAAACTGAAAGCTAAGATGAAATACAGCAACACAAACATAGTAGCTCAATACAGGTGACAGCACTTGACAGCATGATACATGAGAATGTATCATGCACATTATGGCTCAACAGCCTGTGTTGGGCAAAGAGGACTAACACAGGATGAAATTATTGCATTGTTGGTCTAGGAAGCCCATTATTACAGTATGAAGAAGCAGAAATATAATCAGGTCCTCCCTTTTTTCAGCTTCTGGTAAGGGAAGAAAGCACCATCCTTCAAAAAACTCTTGAATATCAACTGTTATAGAGCCACTACATTATTTCAGCTGAGAGATGAAAGAAAAATAATTTTTAAATGTTCTGGTCAAAGGTCACAGGCTGTTCCAAGATCTGGACAAAGCACTCACCATCTATTTCCTTTGTAACTGCAAACACCATTATTTCATTAAAACATCTTGCTTTTAAAATAAAAATGGAACAATATCTCCAGCTCACTACTACACCAGCAGTGTCAAGGACACAATCCTGTTCATTTCAATTGGCCGCAGCTCTATGGAACATAAATATGTGCAAGAAGTTAAAATATATTCTATATTTGCTGGATGAAAGCTGACCCTTCTATCTTGGGCCCTTCTATAGAGCTTCTAAGTATAGTATTTAGGCAAGTGGAAACAGACAGTGCCCTTTTGAAGCTTACACAGCAGTTTTTGCTTTGTACACCAACAGAGCAGAAGACCACCTCTTTGTCCATTATTTCCCGTTTAGAAAAAAGAAGTACAAAAAGCAAATAGTCTGTGCCAAAGTCCTGAGTGACTAAAGAACCAAAATACTAGCAATCTTATTGATGGTATAAACTTCTTTCCTATTGTTTAAAACTGCATTCCAACTGTATCAACTCCCCAGAACCCTTATTCAGCAGTGAAACATTTTAAAAACCATTTCTTGGAGTCTTGCCCTTCAGCAGATGAAAATTTGCATTTTTACAGCATTTCTGCCTATCAGCACTAAAACATCCTAATGGGTTTTGCAGCTGTGTGGGGAGAATGAGAGACGGTCAGCGGATTCTTACAGCAGACTGCTGGGAGACAAGTGCCTGAGGGTGCTGAGGCAGGAGAAACCAGCTGACCTGGCCAGTCTTTACACTCCACAGAAAATTCAAACAGCAGCTTTCACCTCCAGTGAGCATGCCAAAATGCAGGCCCTTCATGATCTGTGTAGCAAGGAACATTAAAATCCTTGTTCTTTTGCTTGATCTTAACAAAAGTAACGGTAGCTTTCTGTAACAAGGCCTGAAACAGCAAAAGTGTAAATAATTACAACGTCGGCTCCCATAATCTGTACTTTGTATATGGATTTTAAGTCACAGATTGCTGTAACCACTGCGTACTACTTTGAGAAAGCAATTATGAGCACAATCAGAGAATCATATTGCCCCAGGTTTCCACTTGGAGGTGGGGACAGCAGCATGTTTGACTTCAAGGTGCTTCTTCAAAGGATGTTACTTAAATGTACAAGTAAGGGGTTGGTGAGAGGCAGTAGTAACACCAGGAGCTAGTCAGCACATACAGTCTCTATTAGAGCTTCAGACCGAGGTGAACAGCGTAAGAGCACTGCAATACCACAAGCTGCCATTCCTCAGGGGAACCATCCAGCACTTGGATACCCAGTTTCAAAAGGCGAACCAACTCCAGGAATCCAAGTCCAAGTAAGGCATTAATTGCATTTTGCCTTCTGTTAAAAGCAGAATAGCACTCCTTCTCCATAGTGTCTCTTGGTTAAACACTAACCCTACGTATTTCCCCCCAAAAGACATCCCTAGTCCAACCCAAGAAGAGTCTGCCTGCTGTTTTACACATTTTACTAAAGTCTACTAATTGTAGTCAGAATATAAAAATAAAGCTTTCACGTAAGTAGAATAGCTCAAGTCATTTCAAGTCTAATAAAGCTGAAATGACATAAGCATATTCACTGGACTATCTTATGACAAAGTCTTGTGATAATTACCCCAAAATATTTCTTAACTAATTAGCTGAATTCTTCTCTTAGTAGTTATACTAATACACAAACCTGGATTTCTTTTGGTATTTGCAGCACTGTGGGCAACACAGATTTATCCTCAAGATGCTCTCTGTCTCCAAATATAGACCTGAAATAATTCATCTAGGCAGGGACCATGCACGTGTGTAGGAGGGAGTCTGAAAATGCTCCAAGGAATGGAGCTTATGCTATGGTTCCTAACCACTGGGGAACAGGGGAAGACCACAAAAAGGCCTCTAAGGAAAAGCCTGAGGGAAGTGTGAGCACAGTGTCAAAACCTCACAAAGCCAAACCTAATTGACAAGGTAAGGAAAGAGAGAAGGAAAACAAAGTTACAGATGTCTGTCAAAGGGAAGGAAAGGAAATTTAAAAAGCTGTAAAAATAAGAACACAATAAGGAAGCATCTTTACTGCATGAAAAAATCTTTATCAGAACATAAACCAAGAGAAAACGAAGTCCATTGGAGCAGTAACACTTCCAAATATACTAAGTACTTCATGTTAGAATTTGTAGATAAAGTATTAATGATTTAACACACCACCATTCATTATTCAAAACATTCACAGTCACACTGAAACTTCTTGAAATCTGTCTTGATTCTCAAATTTGGAGTTAATGAGAGGAATAGTATTGCTCCCATTAGTGCCTGCCTGTCTTGCCCAAGCCACACAGCCACAATGCCTCTGCCCTTTTCCTACCATCAAGGTGTTTTATCAGTCCATGCCTTAAAAAATTAAAACTTCTCCCTCACAAAGAGCAGTTCTGTAGCTCACATTATTACATTGCAGACAGCTAGATGCTATGTTGAAGGGTAAAGCATGAAAACATTAGAATCCTGAGGATCTGAAGTGAACTGAAATGAAAAAATATGAAGCGTATATTACAAAGCCCCTACTGAAAAAAAGAAACAGTGTGAGCCAATTCTGTTGAATTTAGAACAAGTTTATCTGGCATAACTGTTTATTATCTAGAATGTCATATAGTCTATTACCCAAGAGACACTACATCATTTAGTTTTCCCTCTTCACTACCATACTGTAATTGAAGATCTACAGGATATGCTTATCGAAAACCCCACAAAATTGCTTTGTCTATGTATTTCAAAAACTCATCCTTAATCTCTAGACATAAAAGGACAAGGACACCATCAGAAGAGAAACTTTTTTAAACTCACAGTTTAGTTACCAAAAATACCATTTTTCCTCTCCGACTTTCTTCTTAGTTTTGAGAAAGAACTAGCCAATTTTATTTAATCACTTTTTGCCCATTAGATTTCTGCCTCCTCATCAGGAAGATGCAAAGCCTGTGCTTGTTTTTGTTTCTATTCTCCTAAGTATCTCCAGTTTGATGCCACAGTACTACTACATTCACAGTTCATACACAAAAAAATTCCTACTGAATTTGTTTGCTTAACAGCTTATTTGTTTATACATTCTTAATTCTCAGCTAATATTTTCTGGATTTACTATGCAAAAATGTTCTTAGGAAAAAAATCTTCCAAATAGAGTAACACACAGTAACAGTTTGCTTCATATCAAGTCCGTGTTTCTTGACAGCCTCTCCAGGCAGTACACCTAAATGGCAGCTGGAGAAGCACCATGGCAGGCAGCTTCCTTTCTAACAGAGATGAGGACTGTAAGGAGCACACAACTTGGATAATTCTACCTTTCTTTAGTGAAGTCATTCTTGTCCCTGCCATGCACAAGGAAATCCAGCTGCTGTTCTTGGTGTTTAACATTACATTTTAAAATTTAAATCTTCATTTTTTCCTCTTGCATATTATGGCATGCATACTGCTGGGAACACTGAATATCCATCAGTCAGGGATCAGGATCTCAGACTTCCCAGCATAATACACTAAGCACTGACTCTGTACCCGTTTAGCCACTGGAAAGTATCTATTTTCTTTGTTTACACCATATTTTCCATATCTTGGGTAAATACCATTACCTTGATTTTCAGATTATCTAAAGTTTAACAGCTGAGGTACTTAGTGTCCTGTACAAAGCTGCACAGCAACCACACAAGCCCCTCATCAGCTCTTTTGAGCACCGACCCATTCACTGTTCACCCATCTGTAAAACAACGCAAAACATCCAAACATTTCGACTTCATTGAGCCTCCCAAAAGATCAGCAAATACTGTATAAGCAGCCACTGCCATATACATGAATTACTTGGTGAGATGTTTTTATTTTTCTCTACAATCACCTTGCAACCATGTAAGTTCATACAAAATGTTTTTATAATGCCTGACTAGCACAAATAAATATTACAGGGATATTTAGAATATTTTTTTTTCTTTATGGACAAAACATATGCTGTCTTTATTTCCAAGCAATTCCCAATATTCTTTCTTTCCAACTTTAAATAGCAACATTATTTTGACTGAAAAATCATGTATCGATACACAATAAGGGGGACTATGATTGCTACATTATTTTCTTTTGGCCTGTGCATCTTTCTAAAAGGTCCTGATTATCTTGGTTTGACTTGAGATGGATAAATGTGTTAGCTCACAGGTACAGAAAACAGCCAAGAATCAAAATATTATTTTTACTCATATATAAACATGATTTTATAGTGTTAACAATTTAATAAGAATCTTCCTCCCTTCCTCAGAACAGAAAAAAAAGAATATTCTGTGACGTTTAGAATTACACAATCCAACAACCCCTTAAACTTAATGCCCTTCCTGCCCAACAAGAACAAACAAAACTACTTTGCAAAACAGTGAAGGAAAATTCAAGGTAAAATCTTTAGTCAGCAACTATTTGAAATCAGCACTGCAAATTCAGCAGATATAGTCAAGGTAGAAATGGTAATAAAAATCCACAGATGAAAAGAATAAAGTACTCAAAGCATCCATTCCCAAAGTACCTTGCCAGCACTCAAATTACAGGGGCCAGATTCTATGGAAATGTTCCAAGACACCTAAGGAGCACTAAGGTAAGTTTGACTATTGCCTCATGCTTTTAGTTATCTATTTGTATTTCTGTTTGTTTGGTTTGGTGCTTGTTTGGGTTTTTTAAAAGGGTAATTAAATTTAGTCCAGTTAGAGTTGCATCTTGTTAAAACTGCATCTGTTAAAACTTGCTGCATCAAAGTTAAAACTTTAGGGGAAAAAAAAACAACCACCAACCAAACAAAAAAACACACCACAAACAAACAAACAAACAAAACCCCCAAACAAAACAAACAAGCAAACAAACAAAAACAAAACAAGAAACCACCACCATGGAAAACTGATGAGTAAATTTCTGGTCAAGATGGAGAGATTATCTTCCCTAAACAGACACAAACTATGTAGTTTGACAAAGTAGTATTTATATGGCTACTCAAATAATGTTTTAGTCTGACACACTTAATAATAGAACAAAAACCACCTCATTGTTTCAGATTTTAGTAGAAAGTGTTAACTCAGTTATTGATAATTACTCTGTACAGAGAACTCTATGGAATATACTTTAATAGCAATATCCTACATCTCCAAAAAGCCTTGAAAGCATCAAAATATCCTCAAGTGCTAGAACTTTATTTCTATCAGGAGCACTACCATGTGCACATGTCCAGAGCAGTACCTCTGACATAGAATCACTTGGCTGCACATCCCAGATATTTGTATGACTCTTGTCAAGAGAGGCTTTGTGACCTCACTGCTTTTTCTCTTCCAATCAGTCCTGAACAACTTTTTTCACATCCAAACAGATGGGTCACTGATGGGAAACAGAATAGTTTGCCTTATGTCATACAGAGGTTCCATCTCTAGTGCTTTCCCAGACCATACCTAAAAAGTTGCTATAGTGAGAGACTGGCTCCAGGCTGTGACAGTCTGTCTTTGCCCAAAACCTGAAGGCAATTTAGGACATCTTTAAGGTGACTCTCATACATCTATAAAACCCACCAGATTGGGCAGCTCCTGGAGGCTGTCACCATCCCAGCAGCACTGGCTGCGTGCTTGAGAAGACATTCTACTAGTCCAGCGCTTCAGACCTCCATTGCCCAAAATACACTGCCCCTAGCACCCTCTAGTATCTTTATTATACTCTAAGTCGGCACACACTCCACCAGCATCTGTAATGAACTGCAAAATAGACACTGCCTATCTGAAAGAAGTGACCCAAAAATAGATCAAAGAAGAAATAGTAGTTTTGACAGTGTTTGAACAAAAATCAAATGGTGGCTGCGCCTCCTCATACTGGTGGCACATACATTCTTTCATTAAAGTTTTGTGATTAATTATGAAGCGTATCCATATTCATATTTTGCTAAGCTATTGGTAAAACTGCAATTTTTTTTCCAATGCGATAATATTATTTTAGAGACTGATTCAAGTCCAGCTGACTTGAGGAGGTGTTTCGTAAATGACAACAAGAAAAAGTAAAAGCTAAGCTCGTTTTATTTTCCCAACATTTTGGGGGGGTTTGGTGGTTGTTTTTTTTTTGTTTGTTTTGGTTTGGGTTTTTTTTGTTTGTTTGTTTGTTTGTTTTTTTACAGAAGTATTTTGGGAGATCAGTGAAGATCAATTAGCTATCTGCCTAATAAACTGACAAAAGGTACCAGACTATCATCTGTGGTCATATGTCCACAACATACTTATTCTGAGAGTTCCAATTAGATCTAGAAAAAACGGTAAAAAGCCAAAGCCGACATTTTTAATGTGTCGTTAAATATCCATCACAAGTTTAGTCTGAGGTAAGATGAATCCTCCCACTCATATCAGAAGGCATGAAAATCACTGATTGCTCTTGGAAGAGCTATTTCAATGCTAAGTATGTGAAGAAATTAGATTTAAACACACCAGATTACGATGCTGTCAGTCATGAAAACTCCCTTTGAGCTATAGGATAATTTTGCAATAGTCTTATTTGGGAAGGACTGCTCATTAAATGGAGAATAAATGACATAACAAGAATTACATCTGCCAGACACCAAGGCTGGTATTTGTACGTTTTTGGGGTCTGTTTTCCGGTCAGGTTGACAGGAAGTAAATTTGTTAAGGAAAAAGTATAAAATGAAACATGAAAAAATAGTAATGGTAATAAGATGGATCAAGACCTCAAATGCATTTTTTCTTCAAGAAAATTAGGTGTGGATAAATTGAATAAAGAAAGTAAAGATTGAGATAAGTTAATAAATAGAGAGGTTTAGCTGCCCAACACACAGCAGTACTTTGTATCTAAAGCATTATGTACAAGCAGTGATTCTGTAGTGCACTAGAGAGACATACACATAGGGAGATCATGAGGGACCACAGAGAGTTGTCTCTGGCCCCACCTGTATCAGAGCCCATGTATTAATATAAGAGGAAAACAAATCAGGAAGAAAATCTTCAGAGTAACAAAGAAAGTCCTGAATGTTTCACCCAAGTATATCTTCCTGAATCATGTATAGAACCATCTGAAAAAAATGGTCCAATAACCTCAACCGCCAATTCTTCTGCATATCTTGCAGTGGGGCATTAACACGGAGAACTACTGCTGTCTGACTACAACCTCAGTGCTACACCTGGCAAAGTGTGCTGCATATGGATGGAAAAGATAGCTCCAGCAAACCCAGCCAAAGAGTACCAACAGCTCTGGCATAATGCTTAGGCTTCAGTAAGCACTGCAACAGCCTCTTCCTAATTACAGCTCGGCGACGGTGCTCTGGGAGGCAGACCCAGCCACATACTTAGCAGGTCACCAAAGGCAGCACCTAGCCTGTCACACTTGTACTCTCGAGGAGTGTCAAGTCATGCTAGCTGAGAGGATACTCACAGTACTATCCTAGGACTAGACACAGAACTCAACATATCTACTGTAAGCCCACAGGATAAGAAATACCTTTTTAATATACTGTTCTAAGGGTGGAGAAGCAATTAAAAATAAATGGTGCTACTGGAACAGGTGCTTGCTAGGATCCAAGGTAAAGTCAGCCCAGATGAATGAACAAGTTACCCTGAAATGGTGCATGAATTCAGACAGATTATACTAGAAATTTTAGCCACTTTTAATGCCTTTTCCACAGAGGAAAAGAACAATTATTCAGGGAGCTTTAGGTTAGATAGCTACTCTCACCAGGTGGAATAAAAACCTCTCTGAAATGTGGCAAATCAGACTTCAAGATCAAAAGAATGACCAGTAATTTTAGATTTAATAACTATTTAGAGTAGGCTTACTATCTGGTAAAGAAAATGACCTTGAGAATTTTATGAGTCCTTCTGGGATGAAGTCATTCGAGTTTTTTAAACACATTAAGTTAAAAAGAAAAGAAAAAAAAAAAAAAAAAAAGAAAAGAAAATATTTGATCATAGAGAAACCCCGGTAGACTACACAAGAAAAGGATACTCTGATGCATGAACTGTTCCTTTATCCTACCTACACTAATCAGGAGCCTTAAAGTAATTGGGATATGATTTCTGTTAAGGTTGGAACATTTTCTCTTAATGAGTTCACAAATTCACAAATGAATGGAGAAACAAATGTGTATTTGAATATATAACTGCCAAGAATACAAAATATGTTAATCTCTGTATTACATCCTGAAGTGTGCTTAAGATGACATGAAAAGCTGCTTTTAAGAAGACTCTAAAACACTCTGTCCTAAACTTCAGAGGAAACCATTAGATTTACCTGAACAAAGAGCAGGAAAGAAAGAATAATTTGTGAATTTGGACAAAACGAGTTGAAGCCCAGACCTATTCATACCACGTAATTAATGATGAACTCTCTTCTAGCCGTAATGCAAACCACGTAAGATCTAAAGAGATCATGAGCTTTGGCACTCCTGTTTTAACTTGTGAAGACATTCTTTACAGCTGAAAGTAAACGCAAAACAAACAAGTTGACCTTTTTTTTTTTTTTTGTATCAGTGGAGGAACAGAGGGAAAAAAGATCTTATTCTTTACAGATACTGAAGAATTGTTCATACAATTCTTTTCCATTGAAATAAATTTTTAAAAATGAAAAATAAAGGAAGGAAAGGTAGAGCTTCCTCTTGGGCAAGTTTGTTCAGTTACCGATTTCCCTCCCTGGCTCAGGATGCCAAATGTGTTTGCAGGAGGTCCATCATCTCTTTACAGTGTTTAGCCATAGAAACTTCAATGGTAAGGGTATTCCTTCTTTTAATGAAAAAGCCAAAATGACTGTAAACATGGATTATCTTAAAAATTAAGTGGTTTCATAGCTCATTTTCTCCATCACCCCCCAAAAAAAGACAACAGTCATCAAGTTGACAGAAGGCATTTTTATGCCAAGTGGCATAAGTGTTTTGCAAATAGATATCTTCAGTTGCTCTTTAACATGCTTGTTTCAAAAGCTGAGCATCTTTTTCTGTTTAGACATTTAATTGTTATGCCTGTCATACTTTGTTTATTAAATACAAATCAGTCAATATAAACCTTGCTATGTTGAGAACCCACGCAGCTCAGAGAAAATCTCCCCCACAATCAGCCAGGGGCAAAGCACTTCCAAGGTAAAGCAATGTATGCATGTGCTGCAGTGTGCTTACTTAACAGAGCTGCAAAATGCTACTTGGTGAAAAAGCAGAGAGGAGTCGAAGGAAAGATTTACAAATCTATAAGAAAAAAAAACAATTGCAGGTCCCGTCTCACAATCAGAGCACAAAAAAACCCTCTAATGATATTGAAAGCAATGCATGCAACACAATAACTAATCGACATAAGCAATTCTTGTATACAACTAGATTTAACCTCTGGAACTCAGTGCTGCAGGGTACTGTTGAGACCTAATGTTCAGGATTCCAACAGGAAGACTCAGCTCCTCTGCAGGATACCAAAATTAAGGAGGATACAAATCCTTATCAAAACTATCTAAATGATTTCTAAAAGTAAGCACAAACACTATTAAAGTGTTACCATCTACTTGTTATGGGTCAGAATTGGTCAAAGCCTCACTACAATAACCAAGTGAACTATATGGCTTTACTACTCATGTCCTACAGAAAAGCAAATTCCTCAAACAGAAATCCAAACATAAAAGAGTAAGTGCTTTCATCACATATTACTCTGAAGACAAAAGAAATGCTCAAAATAGCAAAATTGTGACACCAAAACAGAATCCAAGACAGAATTTGCCTTGAAAACACACACAAGAAAATCCTCCAATCACCATCATCAGACAAAGGCAAAAAATTGCACCCAAAAAAAAATTATAACAAATAAATAAAAAATATGAAAATAAAAAAAAAACCACAAATGTTTTGCTACACCCTACAGTTGGTATCCATGAAAAGCAGCTACTGTTGCTTTCTTTTCTACCTTGCTATTCCTTAGGCCCTCTCAAGGGACAGGGGCCAAACATACAGCCAGAGGCAGGAACTATGCCAGCTGCTACTACAGCTTCAATGGATATTAGAAAAGCCTGGTGAGACAAGGACAATTAAGGGCATGTGCAAATTCTGTATGAACTCTAGCATGACTACCACCAGCAGCAAGCAGGAGAAGCAGCATATTGAACAGCTAAAGTTACTGGTAATAAATCAAAATGACCTTGGTTTCAAACTCTTTGGATAACAGAGACCATCTCCCAATAGTTGTAATTTCTTCTGGTCTCCCAGATTGCCATTTTTAGAGTTTACCAGCCAGTTCCAACAAAGCCAAGTAAGTCTTGACTAACATTGTGTCAGAGGCTAGCCAAGATTTATTCACAATAAATCAGCCATTAAAAAGTACTATCTTCAAATTACAATAATCTAATTTTGTAGATGCAGTGTCCAATGGACCCACAGCAAGACAGGCAAAGTTCCCAGACTGCTAAGCATATCCTCTTAGCCAGCCTCATCCATCAAGGCTGCCTAACAATATTATTGTTGATGTCTCAAGAGAATTATTTGTATCCCATACTAAGAACAAACTGCAAAAAGTCCACTTTTCTCAGTCCCTTTTTTAATTTTTTTTTTAAATTGGTTATATGTCAATCAGTTGAAATTCCTTTTAATAGGAAGCATCAAAAACCTTTTGTATTTTAAGTCCAGCATTCTAAAATGAAATTTTGTGGAATGAAGCCAAGACTGTACAGCACCATCTGAAGTGAAAAGGTGCCTCTTAAAAAAACTGGTTCAGCTGTAAAAAAAGTAAAATAAAATGTTTACTTTCAGCCAGTGTGTCTCCCCACATATAACTCACAGTATAAGAGTTACACAGGATAATGTGAATATGTACAAACAGCATTATTTCATCTAAAACAATAGAGTTCTCCAATTAGTAGAGTTCAGATTCTAATTTCAGTTCTGAAATTTTACAGACTACCCCCAGCTATTATTTGAATTGCAATGTACGTATCAGTAGAATACACAGGAATTTTTACATTGGTGCTCGGTAATTAATCTGGTAAGTACATTTATTTGTCCCAATATTTACCCTCAATTATTAAGACGGGATAGTAATTTCTTTTAAATTAACTATTTGTATTTTTGGAAATATATATAAATCACACAGACAAAGAAGGCTTAAAAAACAATTAAGTTTCTGTATCTACACATCAAAAGAAAAAAAAATAATTTCAGTCATGAGTTAAATATCAAATATTCAAGTTCTTGAATATTCTATTCCTCTGTACAACAAACAGAATAGGAAACAGTTTACAGCCTCCAACAACCTGACTTCATGTTGTGGCAGTCGCAAATAACCTGTAAGGCAAGATGCATTTTAGTTCTCAATCATAGGCTGAGTTTTTCAGCAAGGAGCTCAAAGACTTAAAATCATAGTTCATAATTCTAGTTCAGAACATATTTTCATTTCTTCAAAAATTGCTATTTCCTATAGATCTTTTCAAATGGGTGGCAACAATCCCTTCAGCAGTTGAAGACATGCAAAAAAGCCTGCTTTTCCACTTCCCTGACTTGCTTTTGTTACAAAGACCCCAAGAGAAGTAAATCCATCAGTAAAAGAGGAAGGTCTTTTTAGCAGCATGTGCAGTAAGTATTCCTTAGGTAGTAAGAGTTTAAGGAATGATTAACAGAAGAGGAATCCTATGTTGAATTACAACAAGCAGATCAGAAAGGCTGCATTTGTATTCATGAACCACAATACAATCACAACCACATAAAAAGATGTAGGCTTTACTGCTTACAGCAATGACTCCTCTGTTAGGCTACAAAAAAAAATGTCTAGACTCTAAAAAAGTCTTCCTTTTACTTTTTCTTTTTCTCACTCGTTATATTTTGGCACAAGCTCCAAAAATTTCTAGCCAAAGAACTATTCTAAACCACAGCTCTATTTCCGACATATTTTCCTTTAAAATAAAAAGACAGAAATGAAATTGATTTTCAGAAGATGAGAGCCTTTAGAAACCATCAGTTCTTCTCAAATCAATAAAATCCTTTCCCATCAAGCTTTCTCACAAATTCAACCAATTAAAACCAAAAAAGGATTCTAGGATCATATATGTAAACTTGTATTTGACAATCATTTAATCAAAAAGAAAGAAAAAAAAAAAAGAAAAAGAGACAATCTATTACCATTCTGTCTCCACACATCCTGCAATCGTAAGCGCCTGTTCCTGAATTTCAGTGAAAATACTCACACAGCAGAAATATAAGAATTCAATAATACTTGTCTTACTTATTAAAAGCGCTTACCCCAAGTACTAAATAACTAAATATATGCCAGGGGCAACAATTGATCTTACAGAACTTCAGTTAAGTCTGCAATATATTTAACACAGAGAGAAGCCCAATTTCATCATGTAGAGAAAGATTCGGTGTTAGCAGGTAGCAGCTGCCAGCACTTTGATATTTCTACAAGGAATGGTTTAGGCAGTCTATACACACAGCATTTATGTGCCTTTTCGTTCAGACATTAGCAGCTAGATCACACACTTGAATCGCTCTGGGAAAGGCACCTTAAAATAGAGCTGGGGTCTGAGATCACTTTTATCATTGCAAACAGAGAGCAGTTTCATTGACTCTTATGTTTAAAGTCAAAGTGCTGGATTTACTCCCAGGCTCCTCTAGTACAATCCAGGAGAGGCAAAAGTGACACACCCCCACAAACAACTAAGCAAAAGTGAGTGAGTATTCTTTGGAAAAGCAAAATGGTGTCACCCGTACAAAGAGACAAAAGCAATTAATCTCTTACACATGATAAAAATAATATACTGGTTTTCCATAACACTGTATGTTGCTTCCACTCTCTTTTTGTTTTCTGTTTGAAGAATACGAAATGAAGATGATTAAGTTATTCCTTGGCTAGGCCTATGCAGCTACCCAGAACAAAAAGGGAGCTCTTAGTTGACACAACTAAGAGTAGAAGGCTGTGCAGTAGTTGTTGTGTTTACTGAAGTTGTGTGCAGAACATTGAAGCCAGTGAGCAAGAAGACTTTCCCCTCATCTGACCTAGTTCTGTCAAAGATTCACACATGGAGACAGTGGGTGTAGAGGTGATACATGCAGCATCTTTAAAAATTTTAGAAGGCAGCAACTCACACTGTAGAATACTTAAGATGCTGATGGGGAAAGAAAAGCTAGCTGAACTCTGAAAAATTCAGACAAGATATTAGAAGACTGCCCAGAACTGCAGGCGTACAAGAAAGCGAACAGATATGGGCCAAGCCATTTTACAAAAACAAAACAATGCTAAGAAAAAAGTGCCAGAAGGGTGGTGGGTTTCAAGACAAAGCTACCTAGTGCTGTAAGCATGTCCTATTTGAAGGAAGCTGCAAATGTCAAGAATCTCATTCCCCCTGCCTTCTGCCCCCACTTTTTTTTTTTTTAAGCAGCATGTAAAAAATATTGTAAAAATCCAGTATAACGGCAAAAACATAACTGAATTTGCTGGATTGTGAATTGCTTCTGACTGCACTGTGACAAATGCAGCAGAGAAAAGCACTTTCCCCAAAGAGTTTTCAAGCAAAATCAACAAAGAATAACAGAAATAAAAAAAGACTCAAACATTAATTTTTCATTAGATTATTCTAAAAAAAACCAAACCAATTATCTCCAACTCACTGTACACCCAGCCTTTTGTAGCTGGGTAGATTCTGTACAAACAATGGAACGTGTTGCCCAGGAAGGCTGTGGAGCCCATCCTTGAAGCTATGCAAACCTGACTTGTGCGTGTCCCTGAGCAACCTGCTGTAGCTGACCCTACACTGAGCAGTGGAATGGACCGGAGGATGTCCAGAGGCCCCTTCCCACTCCAGCAATTCCCTGATCAGATTAGAATGGATTTCTGAGATCTTATTTAAGGATTACTGCTTTTCCATAAAATCAATCAGAGAGCTCTATATACATGTATAAGCCTTGGAAAAAGGCAGAATACACTTGTGAAAGAAATCTACAAATGTTTGGGGTTTTTTTAATCAGCTTCTGTTCAGTCTTCCAAGGGTCAGAAGAGGATCTCGGACAATAGCATGCAGGAAAAGCATTGGTTGTCACTGATGGACAGATTCATGGAGGAACCTATGAAACTGACAGTGAGGAACAACAAATGAAAATCACCTGTCTGGAAAAGAAAGGCCCCAAAAACACCTATTCACCTACTTAAATTTGAAGTTAAAAGATATACAGAACCATGGCAGGTGTCTGAGACAAATCTTAACCCAGTGGAGTCTATACTCCAGTCTTTCCTACCATATTGCTAATTTTCTTTAGAGTTTCTAGGCAAAACACTGTGCCTATTAGGGGAGTGCAACCAACAGGAATACATAAAAGGTCTCCTTATACAGAAAGGGCAGCAGCCTTAGGTCAATAGCAATCAGTGACCTTCCTAGAGAACGCAAAAAGCTCTCACTGAAGGAAAGACATCACATAATTGGGGACAATGTGAGCCATCTCAGTACTCATTTACTGAAATTTAATGGGCTTTGACCCATGTTTACAAAATAATTAAACTAACACAAGGGTCTTGCTCAAAATATACCACCAAAAATAACTTCAAAAAGTGTGCTTTATTTTGGCAAACAACCAGAAATTCAAAAGAAACCATTTCTTCTGCTGTTACCTACTCTTCCCAATTACACCACAGGATTATGCTGATTACTAGATGCCATTATATAACATATACATGTTCTTGTCCCCCCCCAAAAGAGAAGTTTTGTTTGTTACCTCTTACCGACAGTTATTTTGACAGTTCTTTTCTGAGAGTCCATCCTCATCTTCTCCCATAATATCCACTGCCGAAAATATCAGTGCAACCAGAATTGCAAAGCAGCATACCAGTGCAAAGATCACAATGCATCTTTGCTGGGACTGAAAGAGATTAAGATTAAAAAAGTTTTAATGGTGCAAGCACATTCTAGTCAATGACCTGAGACTCTAAAACTTTTATATAAGATCTAAAATTCTTTGAAGATCTCACTGCCATAGCTGTCAACATAAAACACACCTCAGGATGAAAACACTCTCAAAACTGTCCTTCAGGTGTCACCTTGAGATGCATTTTAAATCTCTCAGACACTGTTAAATAATTCATGTCATAAATGATATTCATAATTTAAACTGTTTTGTGTTTGTACCACAAGGAAAGCATTATGCATTAAAATAATGATTCTTACATTAACTATGTATTTTCTGATTGTGCCTCACAGATAAAGTACAGAATTAGGATGGCACTCAAAAGTCTTGAGAGTTTTGTTGTGTTTGGCTGAAATAAAACATGTCATTGCAAGAGCATTGAAGAGCGAAGTAATTTTTTTATTGCTACAGAAAGTAACTGACATTGTTACTATGATTGACACAGCAAATGAGACACTTTGGCAAGTCCCTGCCTCACAATACTTATCATAGAAGGAAAACAAATACACAGATGATAGATGGGATTCGAGGAAACAATGGAAGACTCGTTCAATATGATGGGCAATGCTCCCCACGTCTCAGATTTAATATTAAAATATGGCATAGCACTACCTTAATCTACAATATGAAATCCTGCAGTACTAAACCCGATATAACTGTTTAAATCTCCTAAAGAGAATCTCCCAACATTCAATTTAGACAGCTGCATGAATGTAAAATATATTATTCTGAACACAAATGTTAAAAAGTATGTGTATTTTTCTTCTGAAGAAAACGCGCACAAAGCCACATGTATATGTATACAAAAATATAGAAGTCTAACTTCTGTTGCCATGGCTAGCTTGTTTATATTTATAATTGACCTGCAATTAAAATTTCACAGAAAAAAAAAAAAAAGCTTTATAAAGAAATGGAATGGGAATGCAGGAAAAGCATAAAAGAAAGGAAGCAACATCATGCTTGCAGCTGAAAACCAAATTCATAGTATTTCCATTTTTCCTGACATTTTGTTTAAGAGGCAATGTTTCAGAGCACTAAGAATGTTTTCCCTTATGCATAAAGAAAAGGCTGGACTTTTTTTTCTTTAAATAAGCTTCTCAAACTTCCAAACTAGTGCACATCCCAGAAGAAAGAAGCTCATGCATTTCAGAACAAATCGATATAAGCATTTTTTTCCAGTCTTTGAGAATCTAAACCGCAGCAAACAACTTCTTCAGACAAACAAGAACAACATTTCTGAAATTTCATGAGAAATATATCCTTTTACCTAACAGCAACACTGAACATGCCACTTAGGTTATATGCATATTTTAAATATAATGCATACCAGACACTGTTATACATTTCAAATATGCATTTAAACTTGTTTTCTTATGCATTACTTACACAAGAATGTAACATAAGAAAATCTCCTTCAAGCATTTACAAAGTCTACTTCTCAAACAAATAAAACGTGGGCCTTTTTTTTTTTTTTTTTTTTTNTTTTTTTTTTTTTTTTTTCTGTTGCTAGGTATAATCATGGCATTGTATGGAAAGAATTAGAAATGACTGCATTCGGGTGTCCAGAACTAATGCTGCAGTCAGGCGCACAGTAACACTTTACAGAAAAATGTTAAAGCATTGCCTCAAAATACAGGCAAGAAAAACTAAGAGGTGCCAAAGATAGAGACGTTCACATCTGGGACACTGCTTTATGCCATTTCTTCACCAGGATGGCTCACAGTCTTGGCTAAGATGACCACTGTCTCATGCATTTATTTTTTTTTTTACAGTTCTTTAAGTGTATTTGCAGAAACCGTTAGATTCCAAGTGCTGAGTGTATCACCATGGCAGCAAGACAGCAAAGCTACTCTAGTATCAGCAAGCCAAACAGAACAGAGGCTCATTCTCTAGCTCCGAAGAGCAGGGGACGTGGCCCAGCACGCCTCACAATACCAGTGTTCTTTTTCCTCCCAAGCAAGGATAACTGCAACCATTCTACTCACTGTGAACAGTTCTGAGTCCATGATTTGGGCAAATTTGTAGCAACAAGCATCTTAACTAGCACACAGCAGAAATTACTTGATGCCTTTGCTCCAGGGAATAATTGCCATCATCTTTCTACACTGCCATGCAAGCAGCAAAACAACTATAGAGAGTTGCAAGGTCACAGACCACAGTAGGCTTCAAGGCTGGGCCAGCACACATAGAAGCAGCAAGAGATCTTTCATTAAAAAGATTCCACAGTACCTCTATCATACATATCGTAAATCATAAAATAGCCCTATAAACTATTTAACCAGCTTAAAATTTAAAGCTATATAAAACCTACAGTGTATAAAAAATGATATGGTATCACAAGAAGGAAGGAAAAAACACAAAAAGTAGGTGCAACATACGCCTTACATTCACCTTCAATTTTATGGTAGCAATTTCCAGTTGGTTATGCTCAAGGAATATGGAGAAAAGGGAGGCCAAATAATTCTGAATGGATATTCCTAATCTAGTTTTAATAGCCATTCCACATAAACTTTGGGAATATATTCAAGGCTTCTTGAGTTCCGTGTTATAGCTGAAATTTGTATGAAATTTAAATCCCTGTTCTTTTCACATGCAGATGTATACAACTCATCAAGCTCTTCAGCTCATAAGCAGCACAAACTTAGCACTGCTAGTAAGACCACTGCTAATCTATTAACACTATAATAGATAGAAATGCATAGATCTAATTTACTGCTCTTCTTTCTACAGATCCTTTATGTTATGGTTTTGCTTTTGACAATTATAACGGATTAATTATTTCTCTTTTTCTTAAGTACTAGTTTAACAGTATTGTCCCAAGTAGTGTAGGGAACCTTATAAATACACATACACACACAAAAGAACCTTATCAAACTGTGACAATAGTATTTTTCATTTGGAATAAGGACAGTATATAAATATTAAATTAAAAAAAAGCAAAAATTCCAAGTTTACAATTCTCTTACTCTTCATTTTTAATCACATGTCTGAAGATTCAGGACCATTTAAAAATTTTTACACAGTTCATCAGGAGGATTTTGAATGGTTTTACAATTCATCTTGAATTTACTCTTGTTGAGCAGTGATTTTTTGATTGCTTTCAAATCTACATATTACATTAAAAATGAATACTTGGATATTGCTTAGATTCAAATGGATGTTTATATTAGAAAACAAAGAATAAAAGTAGCTGCTGGCACCAAACAACTGTTCTGAGCCTTTCTTTTGACAACAGTAATAAATCTTAATTTCCATGCACTAATGCCAATTTTCTAGTAGGCATTTTCCATGCACTAGGCAATTTTCTAATAGGCTTTTTCTAATTAAAATACACTAGAACTGACCACGCCTCTACTGCATTATAGCATCCCTGCGTGCCTGTGTGTATGTGTGTGCACATGCAAGCAATAGCAGGCCTCTTGAAAGAATTCAAAATAGAAGAGCTTGCATCATAGGCAGACTAGAAGGAATTTGCTAGATTTCCTTTTCAAACTCTTGCATTGGTGGCCTTGGGCAGACCGCTGCACACTATGTTGTTTTTATCCCCTTGACAACTGGGATTCCCCTCAGAGTTCATCAGATCTAACCTCTTGCTTCCTTCAGTAAATGCATAAAACCCCTCCATGTTTAAGCTTTCAGTCTTTGAAACTTACAGAATTAAGGATTGGGGAGAGACCACTAAAGCTTATGTAGTCCATCTGTCGGTATACATGGTTAATTGATATAAATTTTACTTCTAACAGATATTTAACCTAACCTTCCCTAAAAATGTGCAATTGAAAGAGATCCTACAGTCTTCTTAGGCCACTCATCCCACATATTGGTACCTTATTGATGCCTAACGTAAGTCTCCTATGTTGTAATATGTTTTTTTTCCCTTCCCATACATGTTGAAAAAGGAGAAGAGAGTATTTAATTCTTTTCTGCCACAGTCTCACATACTTGAAGAATGCTAGCAATGCTGAGGTCTGGACTCAGACCATCTACAAGCCTGACTGGACCTTTCAGAGGACAACCATGGCTGAGTTTCACTCTTAGCAGTGTGGAGATCTCTCTACTGTAAGCGCAGAAAGTCTGTTGCATGAAAGATTTCTTCAGAGCTTATGGAAGATCAGGAAGGAAATTGCTGCAGGAAACCAGAAACGCTGTTATTTTCTGCTTCATGAGCAAAACCTGTTTCTTTCACCTGCCTCATCAAGCTTAAACAATACCTACCTTTAAACAAATCTACAAAAACATTGCATTTATGAAAACAAAGTATAGTATTTTTCATGCTGTTATACCTCTAGGCAGAAAGTGAGAAAAAGAGCAAAAGCTGCACAATGGGTATGCAGTGCAGTACTATTCGGACCAGATTTTAATCTAAGAAGGACCCTACCTGTTCAGTTACTATTAAGAAAAAGTACAGCCTATGTCAGTTAAGGTTGCATCAGTCTGTGCTACCCAGGCAGAATTTAAAATGAGAGCAAGAAAGCAAGCAGCCTCCATCTTTACTGCACTCCTGTTTCTCAAAAACTGTTCTCAAAGAACACTTCAATGGCCAATAAAGCTTTCAGTTTCTTCACAAACAATAGGGATTTCTATAACACAACAAATTTAATCAGGATTCTGCTGTTCCCTAAATACAGTATAAAAATGTCCTTCTCTCCCCAAACAGGAGGCATGAAATTGCAATGCTATATCTACTGAGAAAACTGAGCACACAATAACAAAACAAGTCATGGCTTTGAAACAGTGCTTTATTTTAATAACTATTTAAAGAATAACCATGGCAATATTTATACAGCATACTAATACGGAGTTCATGCCTGCTTGTCGGAAACACAGAGGCAGTAACAGGTAGTTTTCACATCTTCTGTCAGATCAATAGTCTGCTCTCTCCTGCAACATACCTGAATGCCAGTGCGAGAATGAAAGCACTCATCTTCAACACCTGTTCAACAGGTCTTACAATTCCACTTACGAGAGCAGTTTTACAGCATACTGCAGTACATTTGCCACAGATAGCAAGGAAATGGACGTCAAGAATTAGCAATCATTCTTGGATTAACTTTGGTTCTTAAAATCATTATGTGTGCTTACTAGAGAAAAACATTACTATAAAGACTGATTAACAACAACAACAGCTCCTATTAAACAAAAACAGGAAGAAACTAATCCAAGAGTACCATAATAAGTTAAATATTTTCATACTGCCTGGTGAGAAGAGAGGAACATCCTTGATATTTAAGGTACCAGCTAAGGCTAACAGAGAACTTTTAGCGCTTACCTCTGAAAATTCCTGAGTGTGAGGGAAATATCAGAAGACTGGAAAAGCAAAAACGTTATCCATATTTAAGAAAAAAAAAAAAAAAAAAAAAAAAAGGTGGGCAGACAGCAGTTGGGAAATAATAAGCTAGTTATTTCAACTTCAGTCTCTAGAAAATAATTGAACAAGTAAGTAATGAAGCTATTACATGTAAACACCTAGAAGATAAGAAATTTTGTCAAGAAAAAGTCACATTAATCAGTTTTGATTTCCATCTCTCCTAATTACACAAGCCCTGTTGTCCTGCCTGTAAAGCTGAAAATAACATATACTTTGATCTTTGATAAAAACTTTCTTACATCCACCAAAACTATGTCCAGATTATTATAGAAGCGTAAAACTGGTTGGAATATCATGCTCATTGGAAAAATGGGAGGATGTTTTAGAAGCAATACAGAGGAATCTGCTGTGTATCTGTTTTAGTTCATGTCTTCATTAACAATCTAAATTATGGACTAGAAATGAAATACACTTATTAAGTTTTCAATCAAAACAAAAGCAGCACAAATTGAAAGCATGCTGGAAGAGTAGATTAAAATTTCAAAATGTTCTTGACAATTTAGGGGGTATGCTGAGAAAAAAATAGGTTAAAATTCAATTAAGGAAAAGAGCTACCAGCAGGTAGGAGCAATCAGTTGCACAGATAGAGGAACTGAGAAACCATTAGGAAAAAGCATAATCAAAATGATTAATGGGCTAGAGCAGATGCTTTAGGAAAACAGACCAAAAAAGGGTAGGAGTACGTAGTTTGTAGAGGAGAAGAAAGATGACCAAGTGGTACAAAATCATCACAAGAGCACGAGGTACAGTGAAGGCAAAATTTTTATTCACCAAGTATCACAACACCAGAAATAGGGCATGTTTATTGAAACTTGTAGGAGTTAAGTTTCAAAAAGATAAAGTACTTTTTTATGAAGTGGATATTGAGTGTCTGGAATTTGTTGCCACGGGAGGCTGTGAAAGCAAACAGCAGCAGCAGGTTTAAAAAGAGATTAGACAAAGCCTTTGAAAATATGTTCAGAGCAGACTCCAGAGAAAACAGGCAGAAATGTGCCCCCTAATAGAGATGATAAGAGACAGGCTTTTGCCACTGTTAAACAGAGTACAGGACAAGGTATGGCATGGGTTTCAACAGTAGAATATACTTTTTGCACTCTTAAATAGTTTCCCTTTTCCGCAAAAGAATCACCACGTTACTGCAAAGTACAACCTGAACATGAATCAATCGTGTCATACTGTGCTGACTTACACCTCTACATGCTTGTATAATGTTTGCACTGCATATAAGGCAAAAAATAATCCTTCCTGTCTACTTCAGCTTGGCATATTTTGTTCACCTTTGAAGACTGCATGGAGACAGTTTAGAGAAAAAATAAACAATAAATATTTAGTCCTATAGTTATCACAGAAAGAAGAGAATAAGAATTCTTCAAACAACATTCTTTAATTTCAGTGTTTTCCAAGCAAACAAGGCATGTGAAATCACACTCTCTGCCCAGCAGTTCTTGTCTGCCCAGGTCTTTTGAATCTGTATTTGAGACTTGTAGAAATGTAATTATCATAGAAATTTTACAAAATCCAGTATGCAGGTAGAATTGAGAAAGACCCAAATTAGTTCCTCTACTGAGAGAAAGATGGTCCAAACTTTTGCCTCCCCAAACACACACATCTCAGCAACATGCAGCCTCGTCGAGACGGGGATGGGAAGAATCACTGCCGCGGTGGACACAGAGGGGCTGAGGGTGCTGAGCACACACCCACAGCAAAACAGCTGTATTGGTTTCACTGCTCACTGAACAAATGTTTGATCCAACAGGTCAGGCATATAACACATGGCCAGACACATTACTATAAATAGAAAACCAATAAACTACTTTGGAAGAAATCCAAAGCTTCGAGGTTTACTTATCTGAACCTCCTCCACACAAAGTATTGTACTACTGAAAGCTATTAACATTCATAATATGAGCTGTAAAAGAAAAAAAGCATTTCCAGCACATGACCAACTAACCTCTAATGCATTTTGTTGACCAGAATTGGCATAAGAGAAGTGAAAAGCCTGAATGCATTTCGGTGTTTGTGTGCATTTTCCCGAAAGCAGGCCCTGATTTCTGAAAAGGGTAGATCGACATAGTCTTCAGCATAATGTAAGACAGTATTACAATTTGGCAATGCCAAAAAAAGGTAATTTTTTACCCTAAAAATAACAGTTTACTCAAATCCAGTATATCCTGAAAAAAAACCAAACAGAAACCTAACAACAAAGTATTGAACAATCTGAACATGGCCTGAACAACCAATTCAGAACAATATTAAAAATATTTAACATTATTTAAAATTGCTGTACACCGGCTTTCTGTATATTCATATCTCTCTACACATCTTTAATCCTGGACCCTCTAGGTAAGGACTTATCACTGCTAGCATTAGACCCATTGTTCTACCATGAATTTTGCAAGTAAATATTGCTCTACTACATAAATCTATAATTGATTTCTTTTTGTATCAGCATGCTACCATATAATAAAAGACCAAGTACGTTTAAAAAAATAGAAACAAACAAAAAAACCAAACCCAAAGGCTAGAACTAATGGCAACAGTATTGGATTAACATTTTGGGGTGATCAAAAAAGAAAAGTTGCAAAGTACACTGAGGGGCAGGATGGAAAGAAGAAAACAGACCAGAAGGGGGCAAAAATTTTGTCCAACATGGGGAAAAAGCATCCAGCAACAGAAGTCTGTGGTTCTAAAAGGAAGAGTGGGGAAAAAAAAAAAGGAAGCAGAAAGGTAAGAAAGAAGGAAAAAAATTAAAAATAACAAAAGCAAGAAGTAGAAAGAAAAACAAAGGACTGAAAATAAATATCAAATGGAAAAGATACAGAAAGAGAAAAGCTAAAAGAATCAGTTTAGCATTTAAGAGTCTACAAACTAGAACACTACAGCTTAAAATAGTGTTATTAATATGTATACACATACAATGCATAATTTTATTAGATCTTTTATGTACAGAAAAGAGACCACCTATATAAACTGAACTCAGTCCTCTTCAGAAATCAGGTGAAACACAGCAAATAAAGACTGAGCAAACAAATGTTTAAGGGCCTATTATTTCCCATCAAGAACTGGATCCTACAAGGTAATATATTGACAAAGAATGAAATTACTAAATACATCAAGATGCAAGCTAATTTAGTATATGGCAGAACACTCCATTTGAAATCAGTTATCACTGGAAGACAGGTGGCTGGGGGGAATCTAGCAGATGATACAAAGACTGGCCTATAGCCTACAAGTCCAGGTATCAGCAAGTGTTGCATTTGTCTGGTTGCTAGCAAAAAATGCCATCTGCAATTTTACAGTTTTTGTGTATGACCCTGGAGTCTACAGCATAGCAGGCAAATTCCAAACAGACATAGCAGGCAGATTCCAAACAGACATAGCAGGCAGATTCCAAACAGACAGAAAGCTCCAAGTAGTAGCCCTACTTCTTTCCACATCTAGTTTAAATTCTATGTTGGTAGACTTATCTCGTAATTGAAAACTAGACTGAAATATCAAAATGATATTGAATATGATCTACAAATCAGAATTGTCTGCAGACACTGAAAAAGAAAATGCAGTAATTTGTCACATTGCATCTGCCTCTAGCTAGCAATTTTCTTGTTTTTATAGCCAATAGGGAAAAAAAAAAAAAAAAAAAAAAAAAAAAAAAAAAAAAAAAAAAAAAAAAAAAAAGTCTGCATTACTACTATCTTTTCTATGCTTTCTTTGCCTTTATCATAATCATATTTTTCAATTAGCTCTGACCCTTTAGTTTCTTAAATCTCTTCTGGAATGAACTATTCATTGTACACTTTCAACTTTTAATCTAAAGACTGATCATGTTTAGACTAAGTAAGATTTTAAATTACAAAGATGGGGAAAATTACACTTTTCTTACTAGTTGCCAATGAACCATGCTCAAAACTTTTCCCCTTAAACATTCAGACCCATTTTAAACATCTCACCAAGAAAGGAAGGGCATCCCACATTTGAAGTACTCAAAGTTATGCATTTAACAGGCCCAACACATACGTCAGGTTTTATTTCCATTTTGTCATCTTTGAACACCAAAATGAGCTGGAGTATTGCAGTGGCAGCACAATTCAGCTAAAATGACTCCAGAGCAATTCCATTCCACTCCACTGAATCAGTCTAATACACATTACTCTGGCAGCACAGTTCTGCCCCAGACTAGCTGGGACTGTGGCAACCGTAGGTCAACCATAACTCTTCAGGTAAGGCTCCAAAAGGAGCAAAATATAACATCTACAAAGGTTCTAAATTTCAGAAAAATCTTGTTGTGCTATTAAGGCATGTTCCAGCCTAAGGAGAATGTGTTGAGATGGTAACATCCAGCAATTCAGAACACAGTCTGAACCCAGGAAAAGCAGCACTTGGGGACAGAGGACAGGACAGGTTGTGCCCTGGCAAACTGGGGGATTAGCATGGCAGAGCACAATAAACAAACTTTTATGTCTATAGGACCGTTTTAGAGAAAATACAGCAAGCCTAACAACGTCATTGCATTATACAGACAGTGTCATCTGTCCATGATAGTCCATACCACTTTGGCATCCAAAAAGCACCTAAATGTCTCTGTGGGTCTTAACTATATCTGTGCCATGTACCCTGGAATCTAGATTCTGGTTACAGGACAGTTACTAAATGTATAAATATTGTGTGTGTGTGTGTAGTTTCTTAAATATGTGTATTTATACACACAAACAGACACCCCACATATATACAATAATGACTGTTAACAGCCAACACAAATCTGTTTCTAAATCCCAAGGAAAAATTAGTAGTGTGTTAGATCAGTTATATATGTTTATTTGTGAAGGCAAACCAGACTCTATACAGATGAATACACTGATTTCATACTTGTGATCTCTAATTTACAAGTGCAAATGCTTCTGCAGTGTTTAAAAGTAACTATAATTTATTTCAGTACTTTAGTAACTGCGTGGAAAAAAAACCCTAACCTAGTGACATACTCAGTTAAATAACCTAAAATTGCTGACAGCAGAGCATCAACTTCAAAAAAAATTAAAAATATCACATTTCTTTCAAAAAAGTGTTTTATCTAAAATTCTGCTAATAAGACTTTAAGATAAACTAATTAAAATTTAAAAGTAAAAAAGAATTTTTTTCTCAGTGTTTGTATATGTCAGGTCTGGCAACTGAAATGATCACATGTGCAGTCAGCTCAAGCTTCCTGCACATAGCCTTTCGTCATTTTTCTAAGATTCTTTCAAAAAGAGACAAGACTGAAGAAAAGAAAGCCCCACACTTTAAAATAAGAAACTGCAGCCACTGGCACATAAACGCCATCAGTGAGGCTGTTAGACACAAATTTGAGCTCAAGTGCAGTTCTTCACTGCTTTACCTGGAGGACTTTTTTCTTAGCCAAATTAACGAGACAAAATATGCTACCTTAAAATTTTTCCACTGAGTTTTAAGCATTTCATCCTGCAATTGAGGACAGGCTAAGAGTGAATGTATCATCAATTACAACAACATCACAGTAAGTCCTGACAAAACAATCATTCTACAATGAATGGCAGGTGGTACAGCTAAATCCAGAGGTACTAACTTGGTTTGTTAGATGAATCATAAATTACTAGTTTCCCTTTCATAAAGTGTAAAAGATCTGAAGTGATTTTTTTTAAGAGTTTGCTTTTATTCATTCTGATGAGACACACTTAAAGAAAAAGTTTTATTAACACTATTATAAATTGACACATATTCATGAAATGAAATTATCTCATACAGGAAGCATTTATTTTTAGCTCATTCTGAATTTCTAAATGAATTTCACTGTGAGTACATATTGAAATAATAGATTTGCCATTCAGCCAAGCAAGTTAATTCCATTGTCACAGAGAACACAACCAATGTGACATTCACAATAGGAATTATATTCTACTTTAAAGAGAGAGAAAGGAAAATAAAGAGGGGCTTCTGATCCATAGCTAATTAGAGATATAAAGGTAAACTAGTTAATTATAGTGATTAAGTGTATCTGATTATGCTTTCTTTCTTATGACAGGCCTGAGAGCTAATTTAGTTACTATGTTTTTTATCCTATAAAATTCTGTATTTGAATTAAATGACAGTAGTTCTAACTTTTATATCTCATGTAATTCTACTTGATGGATAATTCCTTTACTTGCTGGAAAATATGTAACCTTATGAATAAAGATGGGCCTGCTGTATTGACTTTGGTTTATGGGAACCCAGAATTATATATAAAAAACTGATCCCTACTATCATTTCTGGAAATAGGAAACAAAGTTATTTGGTCTAGATCTTTCCTTGCCTGTTCGGTGCTTTGAAGAAATTCTCTATGTCAAGATCCCTGAATTTCTGCAGAAAATGAACAAGAGACTAAAATCTCCCTCCTTGTCATCTGACACCTGTTTATGATTCCAAATTACATTTTTTTTTGGTGAACAGAGGACTGGAGCGTGGGATGTCACCAAGAGTAGCACCATCCCCTATACTGCATGCAAAGCTCCAACTGAAAAAAGCCAGGCTAGAAGCATCGCTTTCACATGCATCCCACAAAGACAGCTGACTATCCCTGGAGGAGTTCCAAGGGCTCTGCTTTGCTCACTTTTCTCTGACCAAGACAGACATTCCAGTACCGTTCTTCTGGGTTTTGTTTAGTGCGTGGTTTTGGTTGTTGTTATTTTGTTTGGGGTTTTTTTTGTGGATTTTGTTGTCGTTGTTGGGTTTTGGGGTGGGTTTTGTGTTTGCTGGTTTGGGGTTTGGTATGTTTGTT
>VZRU01010765.1:352350-434090 GCA_013398155.1 Pedionomus torquatus
TTTTTTTTTTTAATGAAAGCAATTCCTAGCAAAGTAGGAATGATTTAGATGAGGAAACAATAAGTTCTTCAAAGTTTTCAGTGACCAGAATGTCTGGTGCTAGCTATATGTAATAATTTTTAATAATATATCATAGAATCATAGAATGGTTAGAGTTGGAAGGAACCTTAAAGATCATCGAGTTCCAACCCCCGTGGAACTGGGAAGCATTCAAAGCCTGGCCCTGAATGCTTCTAGGGATGGGGTATCCACAACTTCTCTGTGCAACCTGTTTCAGTGCCTCACCACTCTCACAGGAAAGAATTTCTTCCTAATATCCAATCTAAATTTCCTCTCTTCAATAATAATTCTTATTGATTCAAAAATATTTGATCAGAAAGGCTTTCTCTAAATCACAACGATGGAACAAAGATTTGAATATTTACAATGAGAATAAATTTATAAACCCACATGAATATATAGCAAGAAAATGAAATAAAGAGCACTAAGAAGGAAAAAAAAGTCAAGAAACAAACAGCAACAGACCTTTAAGACCTCCAATCTTCTATTTCCCTCCACCATAATTTCTTTCTGGATGAGACTCATTACAGTATTCTCAATATACCTCATTTTTGTAGTAGTATTTTTCCAACCCCTCCTGGAGTTGACACACACCATTATGTGTGGAGGATCAAGTAAACTGGCCAAAGTAAATTGTTCCTGGTTGTCCTCTTCTTTCACTGTTCCAACTATATTCACCCTTTCCTCCTTCCCTGCTCCACTCAACATCAAAAGAAACCATCATTATCTTGATCTCCCAGCAACAGCTCCCCACTCTATTCTGCTGTATTACATTCCTCTCTTCACACAGTGCAAAGTTTCCCAAAAGGACACCAGGTTTCAAAAACAGCAGAAGACAACAGATATCTTGAGGGGAGGACAAAAAGAGTCAGCACCAGCAGGATCCAGTTTTGGTAGGGTCAAAGAGATTTGTTTTCTAGAGAGTACTGCAACCATGCAGCAGACTACACAACTACTCAACTCTGACTAACTTTTCACCTTTCACTGGAATTACCAGATACCTCTTTCACCAGCAGCAACACCTCCCCCCACCTGTTAGCCTGTCTTGTGCTATCTTATCACCACATTAATAAGGCCAGAATCCTTCTCATATGTCAGGATATGAAAGTGTCCTGATTTACAGACTTTTGACAGGTTTTGTTTCTCTGCCTTATTTTTCTCACTTACCTTTGTGGAAAAGGCTTTTGTCCTACTCTTTCTTAGTCTAATAATACATAATAGTATTATTCCAGTGAATTGAGCTATTGCCCATTGTTCTATTATCTAGTCAAAATGTTTTGTTTGGTTTTCTTACACTGTTTATATGAGATCTTTTAAATAAATAATAATTTACACAACATTATACATAAGGGCAACTTCACTGTCAGCTTCATAACTGACTGAACATACTTAAAAAAAAGTTAGCTTGGCTGCCCAATAAAGTAAAAACACTGTGAGAGATGAAGACAAATCTTGACTACAAAATAACGACACATGGTAGAGGCACACAAAATAATTTGACATGGTGGAGGCACACATCCCTCGCTGATGTTTCAATGTTCCTGAAAGGAGAGGAGGTGTATTGCACCTCACCAATAGAAGTGATGATGTATCAGAAAAAGTTCCAGGAAAGAGTATCTGCATGCCAAAGAGTGTCACTAAGCATTATCACCTTTCATCCTACTGTGAAGTCCAATATTTTTCTTAAACATTTTTTTCGCCCTTTTCTTTTTTGATGACAAACTTCATTGGGAATACTCTCTTTGGAGGAAAATGAAATTATTTTGAAGAAAAGCCTCTTGTGGCAGATGATCAACTGAGGAAAACTGTTTGGGGCACAGGTTTGTATTCACTACACCTTACAAAGCCTTTCTAAACTGCTAAATAAAGCACAGCTCAAGTTTTCAGTTAAAAACCAAGGCCCTAATGGAGCAGAAGCATCTAGAGAAAGGTGGAGAGACTTACCTGGGAAATCTCAGTCTCAAGATGGCAGTTTCATGTCCAATCCAAAAATAACAATAATTTAGTAGAAGCTCTCTCTCAAAACAGTAGCCATTTTGTAAAGTTCTATAAAATTCACTGACATCTCCGTTTCATCTGCCACACTGTCACAAATTTTCATATAATAAGGTTCTAGGGGCCTTATTTTTCTGAGAAATTTTTGCTCATTTCTCAGAAGGTAACAAAATGCTAAATAATTGCTAGCACTTTGGAAGGAATTTGATATATGTAGATCTCACACTGTCATATTATATTATGTTGCATTTTAAGTTTTCTTCTCAAAGCAATAGCTATAAAACACATGCAGACTGCACTTATGAAAACAAGTTTCGGGTCTAAACAATTTTTGTATGCACTGTTTAAGGCTGAAACATATTTCACATGAATAAAAACCAATACGATGTTTATTGTGTGTTGTTAAAATAATAAATGAAATTAAAGTAAAATTAGATACACGTTTGCTTTCTGAATGTGTAACATTTTAATAAGTGTGATTCTAAGCAATGCACGTGGATACTACACAAAAATAAATTCAGATAATCTAAAGTTGTAAATATTTCCAGATTATGCCGTGTCACCATGTGTCCCTGTACATACTTGTTGAGACAACAGTGGCTCTCACAATTCTTAACTTACAGATTCCCTCCTATAGGAAATGTGAGCCTAATGGCAACAAGCTCACTTTTCTTAGTCTTCTAGCACTTGTAAAGAAAATTAGTAAAATGTCTGCTGGTAAAGATACACTACGCATGTGCTTCTTCCAGAGCAGATTCAAAACAAACTATTTTGATTTTGTCTTTCGCAGAGAATATACAATATCAGAACAAGACAAGACAGATTTATTACAGAAACCATATGAAAGGCCGCGTATGTTCTCATACTATCAGCCAACTGATACTCACATTCATGTCTATGTAGATTTTAATTTTAAATTGTAGGTATTTATTCCCATATTAACCTACTCAAAGATTTTCAGATAATAATTACAGAAAGCATTGCTCCACAAACGAAAAAAAAGGTTTAATTTTGTTAACTGACATGCACTGAATGAATTAATGGTTTCCTAGCAAGCTAATAGATATCTTCACTGACATTAGTAAGAAATGCACACATACACTCTTAAATGTCCTACAAAGCTTATTTTTGGGCAAATGCCACTGTATATCAAAACCACAGAATAGTATTTCCCAAACATTCCATGAACACACTGCGGTGTTGTAGCACTAAAAATGACAAATGCTTTCAAGTAAGCTTCCAAATGAGCCACACTTGTCACTGTTTAAAAAGGAGTTGCTGGAGAGAGTGTTGCTCTGAAATGGTATCTTTCTCCAAAAAAGAGACACAAAGCTTGCTAGCACTCTCCCAAATGCAGATTTAAGTCACAGTATGAGCCGCGATCTTCTGCACCATTTCTCATGTTCCCCATTTTTGTACTTATGGCAAACTTCCCATCTGCTCCTGCCCTTCTCTACGCCCCACCTTCCTTTTTTATTGAATTTGTTACTGGCTTTGAACAAGCTGCTGTGTATAATAGCAATTTCACCATTGTCTTTAAAAGGAACAAGGCTTAACTCAATATTCAAAAAGCATATGTAATTGTTTTCATATTGCAAAAACCAAAAATCAATTTTGAATAAAAATGTGGTTGGTTTTGGTGTGTTTTGTTTTGTTTTGTTTTTTTTTTTCAAATCATAAAGCTAGCCTTTTTCTTTCAAGGGGAATTAAAATGCAGACTCTAATCGCATAAAGGTCACTCGTTCAAATCAGCCTCTCTCAGGGACAATATGAACATCACTGTTTAAAACCTTTGTCTTTTCTTTAGTTCACTGTCCAGCTATGAAAACTCCAGTTCCCTATGGACCTAAAGGCATAATTAATACACACCTAAGCCAAAACTCATCCACTTCACTGAGCCCAAGTTCAGATTCTACTAAGGACATAAAACTAAAACTATAATCTACCGTGTTCAGAACATACATCCAGGTAGCAACCTCATGGCCCAAGCACTTCTGTTCTCTGCTAGACAAACATCTTGATCCAATTTTGAGATTGTTCTAAATATATAAGAAACACTATCCATACATCAGGCATGGTGTAAAGTCACATGCTTGATTTAGACTTTGAATACAAAAGTCTTGATCAAAATTTAATAGATGATTCAAAGCATCTGGCATCTTATTAAATATTCACATATCACCCTATTACATATTGCCAGGAAGAGATGGCATTTTGATTTTCCTTTGTTGCTATGACTTTTTGAAAGATTTATAATTTTTTGTCCCTTTCCTCTGTGCCCTTCTTTAAAGGCCTTTCCACAGCATGCAACACTTCTAGATTTTGTCCCTCCTATGACAATTATGCTCCTGTAGGGGGGACAGCAAATGGAAAGACATCTCGTTATATCTCCTAGGACTGCAAGGCTGGACTTGTTTCTAAAAGTTAGCTTTGTGCTCAGCTGCTGAGATTTTTACTAAGAAAAAGTGAACAACCTGAACAATAAAGCATGACAATAACTTCTTTTTCTGCTTGAAACTCTGCTTTATTATTATATACATGCTGCTAAAATAACCTTACTAAGTTAATTGACTTTCTTCAAAATTTACACTAATATAAACATGAATGGAATTTGGCCCTTGTTCTTCTTACCTTGTCCATGGCTCACAACTTCTACAAAATTGTTTAGTAAAGATGAAAATGTTTAAAAACATGTCATTCTGATACATCTGTTTCTTCCATGGCTTTCAGCTTAGTTATTACATTACAAAAAGAATGGGTATACTGGCAACTAACTGAGCTTACTATGTCAACTACAGATTAATAATTATATAATCAACTGAGATACTTTGAAAAATATTATTATAAAGCTCAACAGTTTTGCCTAAGAAGCACAGAAACTATGTTTTTAAAAATGAGAGGAAAGAGTTATCAGTTTCCATCGAAGCCACAATAGTTCAAACTGAAGGAAATTACCTAACAATTCATAAATTCAATAAATATGCTTGCACTTAGCCAGAGATCCCTCCAAGGACATTGAATCTATTTGCTATATCTGCAGAAATAAATACATTCCTTTTCTGATGTTTTGTAGCTGTGCAAATTACTTTGTAGATGGCAACTTTAACAATTTATCTCCTTACTATACAGGAATGGGCTCAGAGACTGTAAATTATTATTTGACAAACAGTGTCTCTGAAGCTTTTTGGCTCAATGCAAGAATTTTCCAATATTCTGTTCTCCTCTAGACAATCACAATTATTCCTGTAGAAACCTGAAAGAAAGCACCCAGGCAAACATCTTGAATTAAATGAAGGTCTACAACAAGTTTGAGAGAAAGAAAAAATTATCTGAAGGTTTAAAAAAAAAAAAAAAAGCAAAACCCAAAAGGAGCTTGAAAAATTTTGCCATCATCTTACTCTTATTTTACCTTATATAAGTACAGGGCAGAACACAGAATGTGATCTAACAGTTGTTTAAAATGTTGTAACTAATGGTCTGGTTGGTATGCTTTTTGAAAAGCAAGCCCTATCTCCTCTCCATCCTCTGTGCTGTCATCTTTCAGCTGGGCTGCCATAAAGCACAGTTACTTCAAGGAGGGTACCAAACCAGACCACTCTGCTGTGGCAAGCACCAGGAAGGGAATGGCCTTGTCCTATCATTGTTCTAAGAGCTGGAATGGCTACAGGGTAACATCACCACCATCAAAATGAATTACTGCTCACTAGGTGATGGTAGCCGAGGATAACAGAGTTGCAGAAACTGTTTAATCATAGAATCGTTAGGGTTGGAAGGGACCTTAAAGATCATCGAGTTCCAACACCCCTGCCATGGGCAGGGACACCTCCTGCTACAGCAGGTGGCTCAAAGCCCCATCCAGCCTGGCCTTGAGTTTAAGGCCACTTTTCTCAACAACAATCTTGGCGTATCATACAAGGTAATTAAAACTGAGTTGGCAGAGAGAGGGCTGTCTGTAACAGACAGTGCTGCTAAGAAAAACTTTTAAAAATATTTTTGATTTCTCTGAGGCACATGCAAAGCCAGAAAAATCAGGAATGTGGTTCTGGTAGTGTAACATTACTGGATGCAAACTGCTCTTTTCAGCCTCTCTGACAGAAGAAAGCTCTATGGACCAGAATGAGGCAGGTCTATGGGATGAAGTAGGACAGAAAAGGAAGGCTTAAGCTGGAGGGTCACCAAATAGCATGGTAAAATAGAAGAATTTAATTTGGAAGAATTTCTCTTTTTAGAAATGTGGTAAGTACCACAAAAATATTACTGATATTTCATGTTAAACTGTCCTAAAAATGATACATTGACACACAGGTAAATGTAGCAAAAGACCATAGGAGTCATGTAAGCATCCATGACGTCACCCAGGGTGAGTGCTCCAGCATTTTCATAGTAACTACGGTACTTGTGCTTACCCTCTGTGGCCAACCTGATGTTGGTGTAGAGAGTATAATTGAAGAAAAAAAATCCTGTCATGTTGTGTCTGATATTCAGAAACCCCTTCCATAACGAAGCTATGCTCAAATCCTTTTATCTTTTTTCCTTCTTTATCATCTAACTGTCCGGAATAAGGAATAAAATCCAATATTTATATAAAAAGTGGCGGTATATTTTGCTTTTTCTTGTGCAGTAATACTATCATTTTGCTACCACTCACTGATTCTCCCTCAATTTCAGCAAGTTCCCTGTCTCATCTTTGGAAAGATATCTGTACACTGGAGAACAAAGATGCATTTAGACTTTGTAGCATGCTCCAACACCTTCACTCAAAACTCCAGGTAGGCTTCAGTATGTTCTACAAAAATCTTTTGACTGCTGTCAGAAGTGCCAGAAAACAACAATAAAGTTCCCTGAAAATACAGGAGGGAGCCAAAAGTGGAAGGAGTGGTAGAAGCAAATTCGATCTTCCATTTTAGATTGTCTTCATTTCCTAATACATGCTCAGAAAGATGGTCTTGTCCCCGCCCATGACCATAGCAAATAGCTCTTACTAAGGCTTATTCCACCTATAATACCATATAAAAACATCTATACAACTGTCTTACCCCATTCCAAAACAAGAGTCCAATATTAAAACACTACAGGCTGACTGCCAGGAAGACCTCCCTCCCTTCTTCTAATGGAAGTAATTTTCCCTGTCTTCATTTGTGAAGGTAAAGAGAATTTTGCCTCTTGTTTGAATGTCACAGTGAGTCCTCCCTCTGCAGTGCAAGGCTTCTTTAACCACCAGCCATATTTGAATTCTATTAATTAATATTTCAGATAGACTTGGTTAATAAATACATTGCAGATATATATAGACAGTAACAGACTTTGTTAATGAAATTTCCTCCTTCATTTTAGCCTCCTGGCCCAGCCCCTTCAAATGTTATAATTTCTATTCTTAATCTCTGTCCAAAAAGATGCATGGAGATTTGGGGATTTTGTTATGGGAAGAAGATTTTTTTCTTTTTTTAATTCAGGGAGTTCTGAAGATTGTAAGCTAACAAAAGCACTGTATAGCTAAACACTGAAGAAGTGGTACTCAGCTAAACCTATTCCTATATTCCTTTTACCTTTAAGAAAAACACCAATGAGAAATAACCTGTAAAATCCCATCAGTGAATCATTTAACAGTCTAATACAGAAAGAATTTACCATAGTTACGATTTTCTCCTCCAACATTAGCAAGTGCATTTTGAAGAAACATTAATTACCACTTTCATTGCTCATTTTATTTGTTACATGGCAAAATTTATCCTAGTGGGCAGACAGTTAGCTGACACAAAACTAGTCACAGATTAATAAAGGCACCAGCCAAAGGCAAGAAATGGCAGTAGGACCTGAATCTGAGTAACTGGATGGTACCACGGTACCAGAAAATTATATAGCTTCATATAACACAGTGCACATTACATTACTGACTTTACATGAAAATTAGTTTTCAACTGAGTATTTCCATCTCTGAGTAAGATTACAGTTACAGTATATAACCTTATGGAAACATCAATTTAGTATCTGGAGGTTGAAGAGGCAGATTGAATTACCAGAATGTGAATAAAACGCCAAAGAAAATTTCTTCATATTGCACATCTCTACACATTTCTATACCCACAACCTGAAAGCCACATGCAGTTCTGGTCCACTCATATTAAAAAAAAAAAATATCACCCAAACTGGAAAAGGTATGGAAAAAGGAAAAAAAGACATTCAAAGTTTAGAATGTTTCTGTGTAAAGAAAGATAAAATAAACTAGTAGACTTCAACTTGGAAAAAGATCTAAGGGAGGAATGTGATGGAACTATAAATTTATAAGTGGCATGGAAAAGATGACTAAGAAACAGCTGTTCACAGTCTTTAAAAAAAAACAAAAAAAACCACAACAACCATTAGAGGGCTTTACATTAATTATGCTGACAAATACAAAATGAACAGAAGAAGGCAGTCTTCCACACAAGGTATTGTTAAGTTGTAGAACCCCTTGCCACAGGACATCATAGATGCTAGAAGCCTATATAAATTTGAAAATTAATTTCTTTGGGTTTTCTTCACGAATGGAGAAAAGCTCTAGGAGTTAGTAAAGGTAAAGATACCGACCCCAGTAACTGGAAACTACAATGACTGGGTTTTTCTTCCTTCTTTGCCGGGCTCCTGTCAGAGACAGGACACCAGGTTGGCTGGATGTTCAGCCTGAATTGCACATTTGATCTCATGTTCTTGGTACACCTTTCCTGGAGAACAAAGTTGGCTAAACACTCTAGGACCATATTTCAGGGCATTACCGTTGCAAGACACACTGCTTGGTCAGCATTACAAATATGTTCATTTATTAGAGAAAATACCAATACTGAATGTTCACCACATGTATTTTCTTTCAAATTCAGCATCTTCAAGTGACATAACAGATGACAGTACACACAGCACTGAGGAAATACCCATCAGCACAGGTGACAGCAGAGCCCTGAAGGCACCCACACACCTGATCCTGGCCAGCCCCTCAGAGCTCCCCATACCAGCCCATGGCCCAGGACTCCATGTCAGCCCCTGGGGCTGTAAGCCCCTGCCCCAGCGATGTCACAGTAGGGACGGTCACCAGCTCCCCACAGGCTTGCCCTGCCACAAGCCATGCTGAGCTACGGCCAGCTGTGGCCTGATGCCTGGCACTAGGGCTGACTCCCAGCTGCCCTCCTCCCTGGCTGAGGTGGCAGGAAGGACCCTGGCCACCAGACCCTGCCCTGACAGCCCCCACGGAGAGCCCCTGCTCCTGCTGGACCCTGTTCCCCAGGGGAGCCCCCAGTTTGCATGTCGTCCTCTGCACAAAGCAGCCTATGCCTCCCACCACAAGGCAAAAGCATTCCTGGAGAAGGAAAAGAATTTTATTGCAGTTGTGGATGCCTCAAAATCGACACCAAAGGACAGCCTCACTGATCATCATTTTTAGAGGCATGCCTTGCAGACACAGGGAGGTCACTGCCTTGCACATGGGCTGTCACGGGTTACAGAAGGGTTACCTGTGCCTGCTTCGGGACACAGACCTGTCACTTCTGAGTGATCACATGTAAGCTGTCCTAATATTCTAAGCAAAGACTGACCATACAATCTGATTCTGTAGCTATTTGACTTAAAACACAGCAGCAAAGTCACACTTTTTGTATGCCCTTAGGTTGCAATAAATTGCATGTTTAGTTGAACTACCTTGCATTTACCAGAATTTCTGAACCTGAACTCTCATTGTAGAGGAAACTTTCTATTCTGCAGGACTTTTTCAAGGTTTCTTTCTTCTTGCAGACCACTATAGAGTGAACATTAGCATTCATCTTTTATCTTTATCTAGTTGGTCTTAACAAAGGAGATATATTACTAGAAAAAGATTTAAACCTTTGGGTTGTTAAGTGAATTTAATTCATGGCATAGGAAGAGGAGGGAGCCTGAGACACTCCTTTACATAGATCTTTTAAAATTTAAGGCCATTTGTACTTCCATTTACGATAGTAATAACCTACTTGTGTTGCCTGAGTTCATTAAAATTAATGACCTCAATGAAAACAACAGCACCAACATAAATTCAGAAAACTGGCACCAATGTTAAAACATAAACCCAGTATCAACACTGTCTGACGTCATACAAACAACATCTAATTCAACCAATTGAAAAAATAATGCTATCAATCTGAACACACTTGGTGGTGTATTAGTCCTAGCCTTCAGTGGCATACACATTTTCTTTATTATCCTATGAGACCTTGGAGCTCCCCAGTCCCACACACTGCTACATGTTCTGTGTCAAAACACAGCTTCCACATAGCGAGTACACTAGATTCATGAAGACTGTAGTATGAATTTCTATCTGGTTTTTATTTTAAGATTTAAGTAGTGCTTGTCTAGTGTAAGAACAGTTTTTATATCTGTGAATTTATGTGATTTCATATGTATATATTACATTTAAACACAAACAGCAAGGCAAATGAGAATTCCTAACTACATACACAAAGGTAATACATAGTTTTGCTATATATTCTGCTCCTCTTTCTGAAATAATAACAGAGGATAAGTTTATTCTGGCAGTACCTCACAGTCACCTGAGAAGAAATCCAGTCCTCAGAATTATCTCTATTTCACCCTTAACACAAATTGTGGTAAGTTATTTTTTGCCTGTGTTGAATAGACTCTGATTTTAACAAAAGGTAAATTATACTCATCAACACTGAAAAATAAAAGTAAAAAAGGTAGGTTTCAAGCTCCTTTAGTTGGTACAATCACAAAAGATTTGTATCCCTCAGTAAATATGGACCAAGCATACACTCAATGTCAAAGAGTGGATCAAGATCCATTGAATTTAACCATTTAATTTACTCCATTTAATCCATTTAATTTGAATGGAACTGGCACAAAATTCAGTATGTTGGTATCATTAAAGATAATGAAAAAGTTCTGCTAGTCCCACTAGAAACTTGACAAGGCTGTATTTGACAAAGTTTTCTACTAAATAGGATTAGCAACTAATAAACGACACAGGGAAGATAACAGTCCTCACCATTTTACAGCTAGGTAAAATGTGACTGTCAGTGGTTGGCCAACACAGAGGAAAATCAAATACAAGCAATACATCACAGCTGGAAAATTTCTGGCTATTTCTTTGGCCATTCTCAACAGAGTAAACGAGAACCTAGTCTCTTCTGCTATTTGACAGCACTCTCATGATCTAAATCTAGTCCCTTTCTTCCCTATTCACCTTTGACAGCGCAAACCACCCAGCAGTAAAATACATGATCTACATCAATTCTGTGAAAAATTCAGTGTTTACAAGGCCATGATCCTAGGACCAAAAAACTAGATATGAAAAAATTGGAGTTATTCACATAGAAAGAAAAAACAAATAATAAAAGAAATAATCAGTTGACACCAGTAAAATAAGGTTCACTAAGTGTCAAAACTGAAAAATTTTACAGTGTTATGAAGCAAGATCTCACTCCTAATTTATAAATGCATTCTAACATCTCTGTTAACAGACCCACATTCCTTACACTTACAAATGCAAATCCACTATGAAATTCTTTTCTGGGTTAACGGTTTCTAAAACTTAAGAACTCTTAAATACTCAGCAAAAGACAGCAAAACTTAGTGTTCCTTTCCTTCTAGACTATTGATTCTTCAGGTAGGAAGAATATATTCTAATTCAGATGACAAATGAGATGTTTTCCATTTTCTTCTATGCATTCACCCTGATATTCTTCATTTAAAGAACATGCAACATGTATGAGATCAATGTTGAAAGCACAATTAGAGTTACACTAATACACCATGAAATTCTTAGGGTAACATTAAAAGCAGCAATGAATCTTGACCTCAGATGCTGAAAAGATTCAGAAGTTTAGAGCACCAGTAATATAAGCATCTTTGTATCATATAGTCTGCAGGAGGAAAACCACTAGAATTTACAGCTCTTTCTCAGAACTTAAGTGATGAACTCAAAAGTATAACCTGATAGAGAAAGCTATGAAAAATGATTTGGTAATTCATAACAGCATTAAAAGAACAAGAGTCTCCTAAGTGACTTCCATGACCAGAGTGTAAATTCCTGTGCTTTCTTCTGTTCTCTCACAGTCTTCACATACTGTAATTTTCATCTATGCTTAGCAATATTCTTGCCTTTATGAGCCAAATCACAGACTCCTTGCCAAATAAAAGTCTGCAAAACTCTCCCCTGCAACAGACAATGTCTTCCACCCCAAAAGTCCAAAAGTCTTGCTTAGTTTCCAAGCAAGCAGCTCTTGGGACTGGTTCATTACAAGTGATGGCACTTGCTGCAGGAAAAGGATGGGGCTGCATGTACAGAGAGTGGGCAGCAATACGCAGCCTTAACTCCTTTAAGCTGTCTTGGGAGTGCAGCTCAAATAGAGATGGTCTTGACAACTCTCATTATCTACAGAAACTGCACAGGGAAAAAAAAGCGATTATGAAGCAATGTAGCTATTTAAGCCAGATGCTTGAAGTTGGATGATGTGAACATTCCTTCTATATTTCAGTTTTCAGTCATAATAGAGCAGATTTGTGGAATTAACATATGTCATGGATATGCTCCATTCTTACTGATTTGTTAATTTTGTTGAAGCATTTTTTAATTTACAGTGAGCATTAAAGAATAGCAGTGTGAGTCTGCCAGTGATCTTCCATGAGTTTTAGGTTACTAAGTAAATGAACCAGAAGAACTGCAAACCACTTGGAAAGAAAATACACAATTCACTGTTGAAAATACTGACTGCTTCTTGAATGATTTTTCTAGGAGTGCTAGGTGATTTGTAGCTCTCAGCATTCGTATCATCAATCTATCTCAACAAAAGTCATCACAAAGACAAACTGAAGTAATAAACTGCACATACTCTGATCAGCATATGGAAAGTGAAGCAAAACAAGCTGCAGTTCTAACATTTTAGAGCAAATTCCCAGATTTCCTACTTCCACCTCTGATTCGCAAATTTCATTCCAGGACTTTTTGCTGAAGGTTTCAGCACCAGAACTCTTTGAAAATCCTTTTGCCTCAGCACTGAGCAAGGAAAAGTCTGCTTAGTACATGAGATCATGTGTCACCAGTGCCAGCTGCAACACAGGAGCAGGATCAAGGTTGTGATGTTGATGACAGTCTGCAGACTGGAGAAAGGTTTCCAGAGCTTGAGTTCATCCAGTTTTTAGCTACACTGTCTTCTGTTAGAAGAAGAATACTGGTCATTTTTTTCTGACAATGCTTACATGTTTTGGTGGCAAAGACGATGGTACAATGATCCTACCTCCTCCTCCAACTATTCCCCTCTCCCCCCCCCTCCAAGAAAAGTTGTCGCACACTGACAAAACAGCATGAGGAAGTTTGGACTGCCACTGTCTAGGGAGCACATATTCCGTGGGCAGGCAGACTATTTCATTTGCCAGAGCTGTCAAGCCAGCCCTTTCTACAAACACTAGCTTAAGACAAAATAAAAGAAAAATTATAATAAAATGTTTTAAAAGCTGCATGCAGAGTGCTGAACAAATGCATAGTAATTAACTGGTTTCCTGGGTAACCAAGGGCAAAATGATCAAATCTGCCTGCTTAAAATTAGATTCTGAAATTTACATTTAGACATTTAAGAGTTGTACAACTTCCAGGTGTCCTGAGCTGCAGCTGTTATGATTATCTGTACTTCCAGCAAAGTATTCAAGTCAGTCCATAGTTTTCAGGACATAAGTCTGTAAGATTCCTCTTTCCCAGCTGTGACTTCAGTATAAAGTATAGAAAGGGTTTGATTTGCCAATGTCAGCACCCACAGCCTTTCAGTCTTAAGCAGAAGTGACCTTTCAAAACTCTGGACAAAGTGAGACTCTGTATTTAAGCATGAAGACCTAGAGATGTCTGTCTACCTAAACACAGGTATGAATCCAGTCTGCTGTACTAGAGTACTTAACATGAAAGGACAGCTTAAAATTCGAGTGACTGATTTAGAGGGGAAATTAATGGCACAAACCCCGCGAAAGAGCTTGGAAAATTGCCTTTCCCACCCCCCTCAGTATGTATCTGCATTTCTTGAAAGGGGCAACAGAGAAATAACGCAGGTCAACTGGTTAATACCTTGCATAAAACCAATGAACTATTCCCATCTCCACGATGGACTTGTTGCCTTGCAAGTCTAGTAGGGGTGCTCTGCATGCTTTGCCAGTCTTTTTGCCTTCTGTCTTTCAGTATTAGCAAGCACAAGCTGCACTGAGCCGTGCAGCAACCATTTAAAGAATTATTTAGAAATTTGATTTACCACATGAAAAATGAAATGCAAGCTGGCAGATGAGCAATCATAAAAGAGGTTTTGGACTATCTAAATACTTTTTATTTCAGGAGTAGATAAGCCCTGCTGCAGTTTTCTAAACCAAGGAATCAGACATCTGGAGACCTAATTGTCACAGCTTAAAACTTATTTTTACACTATTTTTTTCATCTTTCAGCATGTGGGAAGCTGTGTGCATGGGTAAAAATGGTATTAACTGGCTAGTCGGTGATTTCACGTCACAAACAGACCCAAATACACGTGCTTTTCTCTGGCTTGTACAACAATACCAGCCATTAAGTTACTTAGTGTAACTTAATGAAATGATTGGACTCCTACTAGGTATGCATTTGTTCAGGTGGGTTACAATGCTGTAATAGAAGCAGTGTGTGCATGTAGTTCACTAACTAGGATTCAGAAAACAACCTGCTGGGTAAAAAAATAAATAAGAGGTTTTCTCTGCAGTTCACTCCTTTTTATTTCTTTATGAGAGAGAGAAAATACTTACTCTAAAAAAGCCAAAAAATATGACAGGTGGTAAAGAAGCATCTGAATTATGTTTCCACTCTTCAAGGAACTGAGTCATGGGAATTCTCATCTTTCAAAATAATTTGAAATCTTCAGAATGTTACTCTCTATGGTGTTTCCTAGAAGCTTTTCTTCACTAATTTAAGCAAGTACAAACAACACTGAATTTTAATTAACTGTCAGGTACATCAGTTTATATTCCAAGCCTCCTCCAGGAAACAGCTATTTTAGAATGTAAGATAGAGGAGCATTTATTACTCAATAAATGATATGCTTCTCACTGCAGCCTAGTGAGTGTCAGGCCCTAAAGGTAGTAAAAATTTTAAACTAAGCGGACTCTTCTAAGTCCTGTATCCATTTCCCTAGAGTACACTGTCCATTCAGAAATTATGGTTTTCCTTTAAAAAAAATACATGTTTACTTGAACATAGAAAGTTCCATCTAAACATGAGGCGGAACTTCTTTACTTTGTGGGTGGCAGAGCACTGAAACAGGCTGCCCAGAGAGGTGGTGGAGTTTCTTCCCTGGAGACATTCAACATGCACCTGAATGCCATCACGTGCAACCTGCTTTAGGTGGACCTGCTCTGGCAGGGGTGTTGTACTAGGTGATCTCCAGGGATCCCTTCCAAGCCCATATCATTCTGTGATTTACGCTACATAGCCTGAGATCAGAGACTCAGCAGAAAATATAAAGGCCACTACTGAAAATGCAAGAGACCTGTGTAAACTCATAATCTCCATATCTACTTTTTTTTTGTCATATTCAGCTGTGGGTCTCAGTTTGGCTATTAAAATCAATAGCTGATACTTTCTTTAAAGTCAGATAGTTATACAGGTTTAGGTTATGAAACCTCTTCTATCTGACAGAACTTTGACTTCATGGTTTTGGTTGGGATTTCTCCTTGAAATAAATGCTGGCTGAGTGCTGCATCATCCTTCTCCCAATTGCTAAGATGCAGTCTAGGTCAAAATCAATACGAAAATGTAAAGCTCACCTGGCACACTCAACTCCAGTTATTATGACATCTCAATATAGCACATACAGTTGCAATTCTTCCTCAATAACAAAGTTCACATTAAAGCAAACTGGAAAGGGTCTGGGTTTGAAACAGAGAACAATGGGTTAACTCCTATTTTTCAGGTACAAACACATGGATTATACTGGGTTTTTTCTTTCTAAATTACGATTCAGGAAAGTTATTTGATAGCTTCAATGAACCCTCCCCAAAGTAAACTACTGTGCCAAATATTTTCACCAGCTACTTTTCACTGCACATCCTCAATTAGGCCTGGAAGCAAAATGTTACACAGCAACCCCTCAGTGAAGCAGAATATTCAGCAGCGGTGGGCACAGGCAGGGGCAAAGCAGCGAGCACCAGCCTTGGCCCTGGCCCTCCCATCAGAGCTCCTGACTGAAAGCCAATACACAAAGCATCCTCAGGAGATTTGAGGTCCTCGTACTAAAGTTTTCTTTGGGCAACACTAAACGCTTAGCTCACAACGTGTATTTTTGACCAAGAGATTTCAGGTGCATCTAAGCTGTCTATTCTTGCAAACAACTGTTATCATGCACACCGTCTAGAGCTTTGTTTAGAAACAATTAAAACAAAATCCACTGAAACCTTTTTCTTTCCACAGAAAACAGAGGAGTAGTGGGAAGAGGAGGGAGAACTGGAATATTCTTTTGGCTCTTTAGGATGTGATTAATCCCAGGAAAGTCACAACACACCATACCCAGTAGTAAGCACTTGCAAGATTTAGAAAGCAACTGACTCTGTTTTCATTTCTGATGTCTGAGTAATTTCTGAATTACTTTCTAAGGAGGATAGCATTCAGCAGCAGGTGAATGAATATCATCACCTCTTCTGGCCACTTTCATAGCAACATGACTCGCAACTGTGTCAACCACACACACAATTTAAATTGTAATAAATAGACAAGAAACCCATGACTTCAGAAAGTTCTCATAGTTCTCATACTTCTGCAAGAGCAAATAATTTTAAAGCAATGAAATGAACCCTTACAAGAGTGGCCTGTATTACTTCCCTATTAAAATTCCAGTGTAATATGCCCAACAAAGCATTTTGATCTAAAATTCCTATCTGAAGACAAAAAGGTCATTAGAAAAAAATACTATGATACAAATAGGATACAATCCAGTCAGAAAACCTTTACACCACTGGTAAATTAATAACACATACTATCATTCCAACCAAGGAATTTTTTCCCTATAATTATCTAGATCTAGAAAAGTACTTTCTCAAGAAGCATTTTGCAGGTATCTTTTAAATACATGCATTGAGTTACATCATTCCTGAAAAATCCTCTAACTCCCTTTCTACTGCTGACTGGAGGCATATATTATATGTGCTTTCGCACCATCACTGACACAGATCAGAGTGAATATTTCACTGGTTTTGAACCATTAAAATGATATACAGCAAACACACTACTTCCATAGGCTTGGACTAGAGAATCTTTAAGGCTGTTATAACTGGTAGGAATATTGTGGTCATTCTACATCAGCATGCATTAGAAGTCTCTTAGCCTTTATTCACCTTTAAGATTCTTCTACAAATATTTTTGCATTTCTTTTTAGTAAAAAAGGGACTCTAATCAATACTGAAGTTGGCTTCAGTAGTAAATTTATGAAAGAAACAGCATTTTGGAGACTTGTGATATACTAACACCCCCAAAACATCTACAGACATTAATGCAATACAAAGTCATAAATTCTGAAGTGCTGTATAAAAAACTCCATTTTATAACAGAGTTAAGAAATTGCATGTTCTCTTATGATGCATGGCATCAAAAATAATCTCTTCAATTAGATTATATGCATTTGCCATGACTTCAGGGATGTCTGAAATTGATAGAGTAGAAAGATTCATTTTTGTCCTGGTACACCCTTAGATTTGTTTACTTTTTCCAAGCATGTAACAATACATGCATGTGTCCTATGAGATAGCACTACTGATGCCTATAAGAAGCAAAATAACTAAATACATATTTGGTAAAAGTTATATATTAACCCTGTGCAAGTGTTTTGTTGCTTTGGTGTTTGTTTTTTTTTTTCCTTCAAATGAAAGAACAAACAATGGGTTTGTGCAATGGCACACACGACAAACACTGGTACTGCCAAGCATGAGAGGAGTGAATCACTGTCACCCTGAAGCACTTGTTTTCAATCCATCCAAATCTACATCCATCATAAAAGTTTCCTAGTATTTTTTTTTTTCTTTCCAGCAAACTTTTAACCCAAAATTGCAACAGTTACCTGCTATCTTCAAAAACATCAAATCCACCAGGATTGCTAAAACAAAAGATTCTTTCAGGACTCAATCTTTCAAGGTTTTCTGCAACTTTCTAAGAGCTCAAACTGAGCAATTAGCTTTGGATGATGAGTACATTATTGATCTTGAAACAGAAGATATACATGAGGTACAGATGGAGATGAGGGGGCTTTCCATCACTTGCAAGCTACAGGACAACACCAACACTGAGGGACAGAGGAAATACAACCCAGGACCAGCCCAAATGCACAAAGAAGAAGCACCTAACTACAAGCATCATTACATTATGACCTCTGCAGCCAACATGCTAGTAGAAACCTAATATATTCTGCCTATAGCATTCCTAGTGTGTTGTATTCATCCCTCACACCAAACTCATTTTCTTATGCTTTGCATGAGCAAGGAAGCCAATTTTCTATCTGTCTTGTAGTGGAAAAATTGTTAGATGCAAGTGCTGGTTTTGTGATCGAGCCTCTGTAATAGTGGAATGAAGAGCAGGACAAAAAAAGGTCTCTAATGTGCCTATTGCTTTTGACAATCCTGCAAAGCGAAAATAAGAAAATTAGCACTAGTGCATAAGACAAGTTTAGTAGAGTCAGAAAAGAATCTAACAAAGTTTAATTGCCTCAACGGGACTCATCATGGAGTTTTTCACCATTCTCTGAAATTAGTCCCTTCTATTTCTCCAATGAAAATTTATTAAAAAAAAAAAGAAAAGAAAAGAAAAGAAAGATAAAATTTCTTTCTCTGGCATAATTTTTGCAGGCCACTTTCAGCCAATAGAAGATCCTTCATTCTTATCTGAATGCATCAGAGGTATGCAGGATAATAGTTCTTTGCCTTCTTCAAGCCAAATCAAGAATACATTCTTCAAAAATTTCTCCCCAGAACTAATGCTGCTAAAAATTTATATCACATTACAGAGTATTTTCCCTTTCTGAACAGGAAAGACCACAACAAAAACTATTAAACAGGGGAACAACATGTAAGGGGAGAGAAAACTGCCACACATGGTCTCAATGCTTCTGACCTACCCAAAAGGTTAGCACTATTGAGTTAAAGCCATGACCACTAAGAAAACCATCCTATTATGGCAATGGACGCAGAAGTGCTGTGGGTTTAAACAGAGGATTGATCTACCCTCTCAACTAAATAAGAATCTACACCAAAGGTCGTCAACTTTCTGTTGTGAGTCTCCTTCCAAAATCTTCATGGATCCAAAGTTTTAATCATATATCCGAGGTGTATCTTGGTGATCAGAGAGGCAGTGGATCACAGTTCCAGGGGAGTAGATGGCACTCACCTCCAACCTGTCCACTTTATTATCAGATGATACAATAGGGCTAACTATGGAGTTATATGCCCACATGACACAACAACATTGGAAAATAAATTTAAATAAAATGTTCTTAACAACAGATTTACAGTAGTCTGAAAAATCTAGAGAATTCCTTTAGGTATAGTAGCTTCCTATCACCTCTCTGTGTAGTTGAACAAGCCTGGAAATCCAGTCAAACTGCATCATGACTCCCACCACCACAAACCACACAGTCTCAGTTCTAGCTAGAGCACATTCTTTGTATGAGCACAGGTAGCTAATTGTTCAGGACACAACTCCATAACCAGCTCTTCTTACATCTGCACACTATTGTGTAAAAAGTTGTCATTACCCTTTTGCCTTCTCCAAACCATCTTTATGCAAAAGGTCCACAGTAAGTCTCAGCCTTAATTGTTTTCAGTATTCTCAGTATGGTCATGAGATAGAAGAACAATTATGTACAGCAAAATGCCTCATTGCTATGAGAGTCATAAGATATATGGGGAACAAAATTTTATCCCGATACTTCAATACACTTCAAATGCTGCAATACAAAAGTAATTGCAGATGCAGAAAGATACATATTATCCAGCCACCTTTCCACTTTAGCTCTATTTCTCAGGAAGCCAGTCCCATCAATTATTTCACCTAGGGACCAGACTGACCTTTTCATTTACCCCAACCAACACAACAGGAGAAAAGCCGGAAGGACAGACTAATGCTAATAGCATCTTTTTTAATAGTTTCTTTGTATACCATATGGATGAAGGAATAAAACCCTGACTTGAACACAGATGCAGCAGACATGCTATTACATTATGTAAAACACAGCAAATAATTTATAACTTCCTGAAAGCAACCCATTTTAAGTTGTATTGCCAGTGTAATGGGACACTTTAAAAGATGGATTTCAGAGGGCAAAACCTGATCTGCAGAATATGCTGGTAATGACTCAAAGTAAATTGCTTTAAAAAAAAAAAATCCACCACCAACTATTCCAGTTTAGGAATCCTTGCATAAACCTTGCTTGCTGCCAAATTTTGTTCAATGAAAGTATTTAGGCTCCATAAACATGAACCAAGATTTCAAAACGCAAGCTTATTTCATTATGAACAAACTTTAATATATACCTGGAGGTATTTCAGCATGACATTTGAATTAAAGAACAAAATGGATATTCTTTCTTTCACAAGCCGTATTTTGTTTGTGGAAGAAGTGCAAGGGTGTATTTCACTCAAGTATGGTGCACAGACTTACTGGTGTGATAAACAGCCTGTCACACAGCTATGACAGATCACCTGAACCAAACCGTGCCAGAAGTCAGTCAAGGCATATAAACACACATGCAAAACCTGTGATTTCACCAAAGTTGTACTGCATCAGATTTCTTCTGACTAAATCCTTCAAAACTTTTTCATCAGTACCATTATGAGAGCCAGCATAACTAGTTCAGAATGAAAGAACTCTACTTTTGGCCAAAAACAATGGCAGGATAACAAAGCAAAAAAAAAGCTAAACCCGTAAAACCTGAGAATATTATTAAGTCTTGAATTGACTTTATAGCAGATACAATGCTCTTTTTTTCTTTCCCTAAACATACTTTATATTACATAGAAAGTATACAGCGTACATATTTATAGTATACCTCTTAAATACAGGATTACATTTTCAGGTAGATTATCAGACTGTTTTAATCCCCGGGATTAAAAAAAAAGTATTTAAACTAAATTCATTTTGATGAATCATGCATACAATCATTTAGTAGATTTTTTTAAAGTTTGCACCAGTAAAACACTTAAAAGAAACTTTACCATACCCAGCATCTCTTGCACTAATCCTAGATGATACTTTATTAGAATTTAGCACTGTATAAGTCATGTTGCCAACTTTTCAATTTTCAGGTGAGGCTGGTATATTATTTGTAATTTTACTTCTGTTCTTTAGGGTTATTAGAAAAAAAACTTTGAGTACTTTAACCTGGGTATCTGAGCCGTTTCACAGCTTGCAATTCTGACCTCTTTAAGACTATTTACATTCTAAAAGAAAACATACAATTTCAAAATTGTAAGAGATTATTCTCTTTGGACTAGCTGTGCCTTTTATTACACAGCTGATTACTTCTAAGGGTTCATCTTTTTGGGGTGGTGAGGTGGTAGGGTAACTTCCCTCCCCGCCTTCAGCAACATAGGCAAGACACTCACCCAGGCAATCCAAACTGAAAGAAATAGATCCCTCATGAACTACCCGCACTAGTTACCCAACTAATCCATGTCAAGCAGGACACAAAGCAAGTTTACTTTGGCTTAAACTTTATCAACACCAAATATGTGGCAGTACATGAATGTTGTATTTCTAGAAGGAAATGTTTTCCTTAATTTGCGGTTGCTGAAGTGTATCTGCATTTGACAGACAAATGAACTAAGGAATCATATACCTGGAAATATTCAACTTCATTTTTTAATAACAACTAACATAACAGTTAAGTTCTGTGTTTCCAATAGGGAAAAGCTGCAAGATCTCCCATCTCCAATGTTTTCCTTGACCAAAATGTAGATACTGGATAATACTAACTATGAACACATCCTTTTCTGACAAAAAATATCAATATATTGAAGCCCCTCTGGTACCACAGCAATATTTAATGGATATTCAACATTTGCTACTATTGTCAAGAAAACAGTAATACTAATAATAAACACCATGCTTAGATTCACACTAAACACCTTTCCAAGAAGCTTACTGCTTGGTTGCCATTCAGTTATTGATTTTGTAATCTATTCTGTTGCAAAGGAAAACATAAAACTTTAACACAAACTGTATCTACAGTCATATCTTGAAACATATAGGCCAAGATAACATGATTTACTATCGACTGTATTTCAATATTTTATTTCTTGCCATTCAGTTATAGCACTTAGAAAATGAAAAATCAGAAAACACTCAGTGATAGTTTTAGTTCCTGCATTCTAATTTTCATACTGCTGAGCAACAACAAATACACAAGAAAGATAAAAAATACGAAATCGGATATAGGCTCACATCTGCTCTATGCTTTTCAAACTTCCATAGTTGCGCTTTCAAAAATCTCCTCTTCCATTTGAATCACAAAGAGAATGATTTTCCACACATCAGCTGAGCTGTCAAGTAAGCATATTTCAGTACTCTTCAGACTTATTTAGTAATTGATTTTCCTTTCACCGTGATGATGATAATTTCATAATCAATGTATTCCTGGACTTAGTATGCACTTAAAATAAATAAGTTCCCATATAGGAGATTAGATTGGGGTGGTTTTTTTAATTGAAGTATGCATCAAGCCCAGTCTTGACAGTGAGTCTTAGGAGTAAACACTCCTAAGATTTGCCTCCCCCTCTTCAATTCTTTAATATCTAGAAAACTGCTTATAAAAATGTCTTTATTGTATCTGCAGGCATTGTTTAAACTATTAATAGCAGCTGTATCAATTTAGAATAATTTCAGATTTTACATTTATGTGTTTTATATTCTACTTCTACTGTTTTAGTATTTAGACTAGAATATTTAAATTGTTACATAGAATAAATTCACTATCCTGAGAAGTTTTCCTTGGTTATTTTTCCCACCAACTACACCAGAGAAACAATGTGACTAACAGGTCTTCACAGATTGAAAGCCCAGGAAAATAAAAACTTCATAGGTCCATAAAAGTCAAATGTACGCACTGAGCATCTCTGCTTCTTTCTAAAAAACAAAAGCAAAACACCCAAGCCCCGACAAAGCCCCAACAAAATAAAACACATAAACATACAGCCTGTATAAGTGATCAGCACAGGTTTATTTATATGTATTAAGTCTATGTCAGTGGTTATTAATGTGAAATTATTTTAAAAGCCCAGGCAGCTGTCCTTGTGCATTAAAACAAGTAGACAGGCTTACATTTTACATCAAATTCTAGTCAGCAGTATTTCACATTGTAAAAGATTTTATATAAGCTGCACAATGTGTTCAGTGCCAAAGATATTTGTCACCTACTTGTTTTGCTGATCTCTTTCAGTAAAACATCGATAATGCCTCTATATCTTACACCCTGTTTTCTGGGTTTAAATACTGATCCCTACTAATTTCATCATCACCTTTTAACCACTCTCAAAGTAATAATCTAGGTCTGGTGAAAAGTAAAGAGCTTCTTACCATTGTGATTCAGTATTTTCCCTGTCTCTGGAGTCCAGCAGCAAGGAGCTGTTGCTGTTGCACTGCTTACTAGAGACACCGGAGGCTTTGGAAGCAGAGAATGTTTTATGTGGTTAAAATGTATCACCACTGATTATATTTCAGTCCCTCAATTCGTAGCCTTGATGCTCTGGAAATCAGCCAATCCAAGAGATGGAGAGGTTTGCAACAAGAAGTTGCAGAATTTTCACAGTGAATGTATCACGGAAATGTTTTGCTTCTTGATACTTGTTTTTTATATCTACTAAATGTTAAAATAAATCCTGGCTCCTCTTCCCTCCTCCTCTTTTTTTTTTTTTTTTTTTTTCCCCCTTCAAAGNCCTTTCCCCCCCCCTTTTTTTTTTTTTTTTTTTCTTCCCCCTTCAAAATGAGATTCATATATTGTTCACAAGGGACTTTAGCACTTGCTACAGCTAGGCACAGTGCAGAAAGGCATCATGCCAGATTATGCATACATCTCTGCCAAGATACCTGAATTTTGACTTGCAACACACCCTGTTATTCCAAACATGAATCTTCCTAAGCCAAAGCTCCTCACTTTGCCAAAATTCACAGTGTTTTTGTGAGGCAGCCAAATGCCCCTTCAGATTAGCTAGGAGCATCTTTTATTTGCAATGTGGTTCCTCCTTGTTGTGGTTTTTTTTTGTTGTTTTTTTGTTTTTTTCTTTTTTTTTGGGGGGGGGGTTGGAGGTTTTTTGTTGCTTTTTGTTGTTGTTGTTGGTTTTTTGTTTTTTTTTTTTCTTTTTTTAAATTAAAAAAATCCACCCACTTTTTTTCCTAGTGAAGACAAGGTGGAAAGTTCCAAAAGGATGACACAATCAACTGGCGTTTCTACTACATGCTTCTACCCTCATCCCTCTCAAGAATATACACACAGAAAATCTCTCTGTGATGCTGTAACTCTAATTACTTAGCTAATACTGCAACCATCTCAATGTTCTCAGTAACAACTGAGGATGCTGCTGAGCTGGGTGTGAATCAAAAAAAAAAAAAAAAAATAAACCAACAAAAAACAAAAAACCCCAAAACCAAAAAAAAACCCCAAACAACAACAACAACAAAAAACCACAATGACAGTCCTGACTCTTTGCCATGGATGTATGGATGTTGCCATCAAAGAACACAGTAGGAGGCAGAAGGAACCAAATCAGATAATACAAGCTAGTTTGATAGCTACTTTGAGCAATATCCCCTCCATCTGAATATTTCCAAGGTCATCACAACAAAGAAGTTTTAAAGAAACGGTCATCAAGAGGATATGGAGACTGCTTTGGAGAGGTTCTCAAGGAGAAAGCATATTATTGCATTAAAAGTGCACAAAACTGAGCCTGAAATTTTAATGAATGGGTGAAAGAGGATGAAGTGATGCTTTTGCAATGACTGAGAGTTTATCAAGCTCTAGAGAGTTTAAGACCATGCTCTGTGCAAGGAAGGAAAAGAAATTCAGATGGGATGGTCACAGCTTTCTTCTCTTCCATTTGCAACAAGATACAATAATGATTTTCACTGAATTTGTTTGAGTGGGTATGAAGTGCAAGACTGATATGAAGAAAAAGAAAAGAATGCTGGACTAATTGGCAAGCTTGTTTAAAATGTGAAGGAGAGGTGGGTGGAAGTTCTGATTATTTGTTCAAACAGCAATGAACTTATTCTAAGAAATAGGATTTAGTCATCAATAACAATGACTATGTTGTTTCTGAACTTAGAGAAAGAACAAATTAACAAATGACACACGTTATGGACATCATGGCGAGATTAGTTTGTTTTCTAGAGTGACAAGAAATAAGCAGTAGGGGAGTCTACGGGGGGTCTGTTTTAGTCATCTTGAGCTGCTGATATCTAGCTGAATAGCCACAAGAAGTTCTCTTTAGTTCTGACTGAAGAGGAAATGTGTGGAATGAAGGATTTTATTTGCAAGCCATCATGACAAAGATGAAATTGATTTGTATTTATAGATGAAATTATCTGATGTAAATAAAAGAAAGGGCCCATAAGAACCTATGGATCCTACAAAATACAGCAAGATGGAGTGAAAAGAGGCATTGAAAGAGTGACTAAGAAGCTAGGAGGCAAAAAATTAAGCAAAACAGGTTCTAAGAAACAAATAGACAAAATTCCAGGAAGAAAATGGATAACAGTATACAAGGTAGCTCACATGATAAAGAGAATTGGTATAGAGCACTGGTTTCACAGTTTGACCAGAAAGGTGTCTGCAGAGGTTTTTTCTTGAGCAGTTTCAGCAACAAGGAGTGAGGAGATGCACTGGTAAGTACTCTGCCATAACAGAACTTTGGCAATGACAGTAAACATCTCATGCAGCCATGTTAGTCAGACTGCTAATGGGATTCCCATCAGAGGGGCTGATGGATATTGGGATAGTGATCAGATGCGCTGAGCATGAAGTCATGCAACCAAGTCTTGGCCCTGTATGTTTCTACAAAAAGAGTGTATGGAACAGGGTGATGTTGTCTTATGCATACATGCAAACAATTTTCAGCTCTGCCTTTCAGGCAATAAAGCCACGATGCTTCCATTTTTTACTGAACAGTTAAGAATTAATTGATTGCATACAAATTTCAGAGTGAATTCTGCCACAGCTTTCTCATATTTAACACCCCCCGCGCCCAGATCCAAGTTCAAGTATTATCTCCTAAATTCAATTAAAAGACATTTAGATACAGAAAAAGCCCTATCAATACTACTACAAAAGCATAATAAAAATTAAAAATAAAATAAAAATTTATTCAAGTTTACTGACTTCAGCACTAGCAGTCTTGCTTCAAAAGAAGGCTACCTTTTTCATTTCCTTGAAAATCATCCTAACACAGACACAGAGTAAAGGAGTGTCCAACAAAGGAAAGAATTTCATACTGGTATAACTGCAATAGTTTAAATGTGAACTTCAACTTTTACATCTAAAAAAGCCTTACAGATGAAATCCAACCCCACCCCACCCCCATCCTGCTTCAGTTCTTAAAGGTTCCTCAGCAAAAAGGAGCTTAAATTTTCTTGGCACATCTAGAATTTCTCCTCTTTATAAGAAGAAAACAACTTCCTCTCAAATTGGAGTTAAAATCCTTAATTTAATTCTTGCTGACTACTTACAATCCTCTCAAGCAGGGGTAGGTATATACTGTCAGACTTTAACTGTCATCAGGAGCTCCATGCTTCAGAGGCTATTTAAAAAATAATATTAAATCTCTCAAATCACATTATTTAGGCACCTGTAGGAATATAGCTAGCAGGCCACAAAGTTTAAACACTTATTTAGACAGTGTTCTTAAGGAATGACATGAAGTCCTTGAATACTCTGAATGATCAAGGAATGCTCAAGAAGGCTGAAAAACAGAAATTGGATTAAAAGTAATCCGATTTTGTGATTAAAAAAAAAACAACAAAAAAACAACTTGCTTTGCCAGATCAACTCTATTTCATACATGTATGTTCTTTGTCGTGTGTAAACCTTCCAGCTGGAGCCCTCAATCTGCTACAATTGAACAACTGTATTAAGAAATACCAAGCAAAAACAAATAACCAAGGAACTGAATTTTTTCCCTGGTAGAATTTCTTTTATTTTAGCATATGATTGCTGTCTGAAGCCAGGATGGAGAAACAAAGTATTTAAGATTTTTATTAAAGGAAAAGTCTTAATAAATTTAAATGCAAAACTGATGAGTCATTCGGGATTTGCTTGAGATGCCCCAAAGCCTAATGGTCATGTAGATATGACCTTCTTGGGGCTCTCTCTAAGTCCATCCAAGTTGTCCCTAGCATTATGAAGCACCATCTCTCCCCATAGGTGGCAATATATAATGAAAATATCTATGAACAGCTTGTTATAAATTAATACAAAATGTATATATGTATTTAATTCATATTTATTAAAAATAAGTCACAGCTCTAATGAGTAATAAGACTAAAGCATGCAATATTGTTTGACTTAACAGAATGAAGATAAACTAGGTTACATATGTCTGCAGGAATTCTAAAAGTCAGCAAACCAAAACAGGTATAAAACCTCAGACACCTAAATAGAAAATTTATCAACAAAAGACTGGATTTTGAAATAGTTTGATATTTCACAAAATACATTTTTTCCCATTTTTTCTTCACTCTCAGAAAAAGTCTAATCTATCATAATACTTGGGATCTATACTAAATAACAACATATGTCTTCCCATTTTAAGGATATTTTATTTCACTGGGAACAGGAAAGCAGTAAATGAGGGCAGAGCACAATAAGAGTTTTCGGGATCTTAAGGGATCCAAATAGATTAAAATCCAACCCCAAATACTTCCAGTATGGAGTTTAGCCTGTCTTGGCCAGATGAACCTGAACAACAGAATTCTGAATTTTATTATTAAAGTCTTAGAGCAGGTATGCTCTTAAAAAGTACAGCATAAAAAGTGATAACAGGGAGATGGTTATCCAAAACAGGAGAATGGATAAGGCAGCAAATATCTCTGTGCTTTCTACTTTCCTGTATAGAGGCCTGGCAGATGACGAGAGTCACAAGACCCACTACTCGGTAGGAGCAAGAACTGTATTCCTATTTTATTTTACTGTGGCATAATTTTCACACAACAAATGTCAAGACTGCACCTCACACTGTACTTTCTCCATTTGCTTGGGACTTTTCACCAGGCCCATTATTTCAAGATAACTTCTCCCTAGAATTCTGCCAGCTTGTTGTATATTTTGGCTGTCATTATCCAAATTCTTTTTTTCAGAATCAAGTTGGTTTTTTTTTTTTCCCCAAAAATTAAATCTCTATCCAACAGAGCTATGAAGAAATACATCCAAAGTGCACTGAGTGTAAATTGATAAAGTGCTGTACTTCTACATGCTAAAAAGAGTCACGGACACATGGTCTGAAACATATGTACTCTCCATTTCTTAAAAAATCTGGCCAGTGCAGAAACTCAAAGCTGAACAACACAATTATAAATGCAAATATTAGTTTTTCATTGCTTGTTAGCTTCATTGGTGACATTGGAAAGCATCAGAATTTGCAAGGAAACAAAATTTGTAAAGAGAAAAAGAAAAAATAAAGAGGAGAGGAGGTAAAAAAAAAATAAAATTAAGAAATACATAGGCAGAACAGCAAAATATCTGGTCCCTCTTCAAGGCTCACTGGATCTACAAATCAACAGCTAGCATGAAATAACAGCAACCAACACCACCAAAATCCAAGACATCACTACCTAGTCTGTTACACCTCTACAGAGACAGCAGTATTTCACCTTGCAAGGATCTTTACCAAAATATCGTATATAATCTACATCCTGAAATCCCCTCACTGACATTAATGTATGACTTGTGCAAGTGAGACTTTCCATCGGTAATGTCCTGTTCTCTGAGAGGACGAATACAAAAGCAGAGCCTCAAATACTTCAAATGGTGCTGTGAAACAAAAATAGAGGATGAAGAAGTTCTACTGGCCTTGCAGAAAGGAAAACCTCTATGGAAAATTTTGCTTGTAGAGATTAGGACCTCACACTAGAAGGAATGTAATTTCAAATCAGTGTGAATATATTCAAATATTGTGAAAGTGGTACAGCATTGTAGAATAGCAGAGGCTACTTACCAATTAAGACTTTAGTCGGCAGTAGCCAAAGGATGAAACATGGCCCTAAATGTTTATCTCTCTCATAAAGACTATATGCATTAACCATCCCTAAACTGGTGTGCCAGCTCACAGATCATAACCGGAACTGTCCACACCAGGTGCCTGGTATTTAAATGGGCAGTATCAATACAAGGAGGGTGAGAGGGTTTCATTGCCATCAAGACCAAACATTGCATACACGTTTCAAAGAAATATTTTCCCATTATTTTGTGAAAAGCTAAAAGCGCGGCTTAAAGGTAAGAATGGTTGCAAAAGAAATAGTAAAAACATTTTCTTAAAAATAAATAAATAAATAGAGAGAGAAATAAAGCCTTCTTATCTATCAGATGCAGCTGAAAAAACATATGAGTGCTGCCTCCCAGAGTCCAGCTGCCTGGAAACGATTCTTCCTATTTGCTGTGGTACACTGATTCAGCGTCCAAGGAAACAATCTCCAAGGGCTGTGAAACGACAGCTAGATTCTCTGTTTCTGCCAATCATTGTACCAAGGGGTCACACAGGACCACCCCAGCTTGAGCTATGCACAGATCTAGGCCTCTATGTTACTCAAACAGCACAGCCAGGTAACAGCTTCAAAATGGATCTGAATCCATCTCCCTCTCTCATATGCACATGAATGCCAGCCAGTATAACCTCATAAAGGAAAATACAGTTAATAGACCCTAATTCTTCACAGGCCCCAAGATTCCTGCACAGAGTCTATGTCTCAGCCCTCCCTTAAAAGCCTCTTTGGTGCCCTGGGGAGATGGCTGGGGAAAGAGAGGCACAGAAGTGTGGTGCAGAGCTGTCCTCAGAGGGTGGGCATCTTCTACCTCCTATCATCAATATCGACAGAGACAATGACACTCTTTCTAGGCACGCTACAGCCAAGCAGCTCAAGCCAGCACAGCATTTCTTGATCTAACCACTGAAACTAGCACACAACTGTAATCACATTTTAAAGCAAGCAGATGGAGTCCCATTTAAAGAAGTTTAGAGTTTAGTCTTTAGTTTAGGGTTTTAGTATTTTGAGCATTAACCATGGCTCACTAGTTTGCAGGTTTACAGAATACCCATGCCAATCATCCTTCCACCACAAAATAACTCAATAAATGTTTCCCAAAAAAAAAGCCATATATGAAAAATATGATTTTTTTTTTTTGTTAAAGAGGAAAAAAAAATTAAAAAGATTGCCTCACCCTGTACATGTTAGTGAAAACGGGACACAGCCTTTAAATACAAAAATTGCCACCAGTGCAATACCTCACCAGCAAACACAATGCTTCTGTCACTGAGAAATACGGCTAAGGGAACAGCATTTTGCCCAGTAACTTCCATTCCTAAAGAAATGCTTGCCCATTTTCTAAATGGGAAGAAAACACCCGAGAGTCGACGTGAACCAGCGCATCCGTCGCTCTCTCTGCGCCGCCTGCCAGGCGCTCCCGCTCCCTCCCTGCGGCCACCAGGGGGAGGCACAGCATTGCTCGGGCCCCTTGCTCCAGCAACCGAATACACACACACCGCACGACTGTATCCTTATCCTATAACAACCACTTGAATTAACTTCATTAAGCTAAGCAAAAATGATCACAATATATGCTATTGAGTACTTATTAAAACAGATTTTTATACAAAAAAGCCTATGCAAAGTATATACTGAAAACCAGCCAATTTCAAAAACAGCTAATCATTATACATATATTAGTCTTGGGACTCCTACATAACAACGTTAGCTGTGTTGATGTAATTCAGTTTTGTTTCCATGTGAAATTACACTTAATATAATTTTCAGAGATTACAAAAACATCTAATTCTGCTGCAGTAGTCTGCCTAACAGCAGTCTCAAACTTGGATAGAAGAGGGAAGAAATGTCAGAAAGATCAAAGCTGCTGCCACTAGGTTGAGAATAGTCAGAAACAGAAGTGGAGAAATGGAGCAGCACCCAAGGAGGTCTTGCGGGCTTGGTGTGACTTCAGGCCTACAACAGACAAGGGCCAGATCCCCATAGCTAGACTTCCCTCTTCACGATGCCCCTTCCAAGCTGTCCTCAGAAAGCCAGTGCCCAATACAGAGATACATGCTAGAAATGGATGGCTCTGGAAAATGCCAGACAAAACAGAGAGGTGCAATAGAGTACTATTGCAAGGTTACATAGACAAGAAAATGCTCAGAAAGACATTGGATGGCCAAGGCTCACATTACTCGATAACACAGTACCTAACAGGCATAATGGCATAATCCCAAGCAACAGGGCCAGGAAAGTGCCAAACTATTTCAGTGTAACTAGCTCAATGACAAATACAACCTACTTTAAGAACATGTGAACCTCAACAGCAGGTTCTCAGGCAAGGGACCTAAGAAAGAACTGAAAAGTAGCTGAACAGCAGCACCAGCATTTGTTCAGGTACCAGAGACAATAATACCAAATGAAGTAGACAGCACTGATTAAACCCACCTCCAAATGAAAAGACCCATGAGCGAGAAATTAAGCAGGCAAATGGCTGCTACAGATCTGTGAAAACCTGAGAAGCGTAGGTGTATACAATATGCATCTACAGCACAGGCTGAACAAGAAATGGTCCTGCACAGTGCTGAAAGACATACATGAGATCAGTATTTCCTTTACCATGGGACAGGAACAGCAGCATCATGAAATATCTTAGCATTAACACACACTTGGACTCCCAACTTATAAGCTACCATTCTCCAACAATAAGGTCTGTGGAAAGATGAACTATAAAGATACAATGTGGAGACAGCAAAAAGTTTAGAAGAATATGGAAATAAAACACTGTGAGACTTGGCCCAGGAATGAATCCTAAACAGCAGTCATCTGAGGTGTGCTAGGGAGTTATCAAAGAAGTCCTAGATACCACATCCAGTCTCCATCCATCTAAAGTGAAACCAAAAGAGCAACAGCAAATACATGCTATTAAGTAGCAGTATACTATCATGCAGGTGATAAGACACTACAAAAAGTCAAGAACACGGCTAAGACAGAACTGCCTCAAAAAAAGCAAACCCAAAGCAACAACAACAACAAACAAACCCAAAGGAAAGCCCCAAATTTTACCAGTATTAAAGCAGAAATTAACAATGACATTCAAAATATTGAAAATAACACGCACAAACAATCCCATATTGCAAAGGCTTTCTTGATATTCTGAGAAAAGAACTTTCAAAAAAAAAGTGGTTGGAGAATTACTAGAACTTTTACCAAAACAATGGACTGCAAGACTTGATAGCATCTTGTGAAGAGCCACAACAAGTGGTCAGATGACTGAAGAGAAACCACCTCTGGAAATGACAGAACACATGAAAAAAATTATGATAGCAGCAGATCTGCTATCATAATCAGATCAAGTCTGGTCCACTTGCAGCTAAGAATACGAGAAAGAAGAATAGAGAAGAGTTGATTTTACTGTCAAGGTCATTGAAAGGCTTCTGAAAAAAACTGCACAAGTTTCTCAAGTAAACTCTTTAAAACCAAAATCCTATCAATGTTGGAAAAAGGAGAAAACGGATTTAAGGGATGGACTGTTTCCTTAAAAGACAGAGGGACTATTATAGCTGAGGCTCTACCCTAAATTAGTTGTAGGCAAATAGAGTAACATCAATAGAGAAAGTCTTTCACACATTTTACCAAACTTTAGAAAGGTCCATTTAACAAAGGATCACAAGATAGACTATTTCTTGTCCTGAGAGATATGAGGCTCCTACCTATGAAAATGTGTAGTCACAAGTCTCACAATAAACTTGCCAAATGGATGGTTTTAAAGTAAAAAGAAAAAAAAAAACCAAACACACACAAAAAACAAAAACAAAAAACTCAGAAAGAATAGGTGATCTTACTCTCGAGACTACAGACAGATACCCAAAAGCTTCAAAGCATATACACATGCAAATCAGACTGACAATCTGCTGTTATATAGCAGACATAATTTTGACTTAATGGGCACAGAAAACAGGTCTCTGGACAGCACCACTTCAGGCCTGCAAATGATTTATTCTTACATAAACTAGTGAGGTAGGATGACCCTGGTCAGAAGACAAACACCTACACAGCCTCCTCACTCATGTCTCCCCCTCAGTGGGACATGGGAGAGAAGAGGAAGAACAAAGCAAGGAAACTGGCTCAAATAAAGACAGCTTAACAGGTGAAGGAGAGGGGACACCTCACCTCCAAATCAGCAAGTGACTCAAAGGAAGTCACTCACTACCTCCCACAGTAGACTGATACCCAGACAGTCTTTGAGTAATTATCACCATGAAAGTCACTCACAACCATCCATCTCCCTTCTACCTCTAACTTCAGTTTTTATTGCCAAGCATAATGTCACATGGTGTGAAGTACCCTTCCAGTCGATTTGAGTAAGCCATCCCTGCTGTATCCCCTCCCAACCTCTTTCCCACCCTAGCCTACTCGCTGTGAGAGGAAAGGCAAGAAACAAAGACCTTTGTGCTGTGCAAGTGTTGTTCAGTAACAGGCACACATTGCTGTTTTATCAACTCTGTTTTAGCCATGCATCCAAAACACAGTGCCACACAGAGCCATGAAGAAAATCAACTACATCCCAGCAGTACAGTACAACTATTTTGCAACAAATTTGACTCTCATTTCAGGAGACAGGCAAAAGGCAGCAACCTGGATAATATGGACAACTTCATGTACTCACAAGGTCTTAACACAAGAGAATGTTGCTATCGGCCTAAAGTCATCACAGGTAGAGTTAATATTAACTCAAAACACACTATGGAAAAGTAAGTGATTAAAATCAGATATAACTTAACACATGAATATTCTCAGCTTTGCTCTTGTAGTCAACAACATTGCTTGCTTTTGAAATGAAATGTTGCCTGGAGTCAGACGGTAAAATGACATCAAGAGCTATAAATAGGAAACAAGAGTGAGAAAGATCTGATCAATAAGATAGCAAAAAACCCAATCCCAAAACCAAAGCAGTTTGACTTCTCTAAATACATCTTCTAGATGAAAGATGATGATCTCCATGTAAGGCTGAGTTTTTCAGGCCAGCAGGAAGTGACCAGACTGTGAAACAGTGGTTGGAGTAGCAGATTTAAAAACACTGTATGCTGAAGCATGAGACAGAACAAGAATATACAGTGTGTCTGGTGCATACAGTCATTATGCTGCACTGGCAGAGGAAGAAAGAGATAATATGCATTTATAGTAATTTGGATTAATGTCCACATTTTTGCAGTGCAGCTGAAAGCTAATGTTCAGAAACTTAATGTTGGGCAATGAATAACCTAATGAACTTATTATCAGTCAAACTGAAGGCGTGGCTTAAGTACATTAATAGCTTAATTGCCTAATGATTTTAAGGCATCATTGTTAGTGCCAAGAGCTAATTTAGGCCTGGGTATCTTTCCTGGCCAAAATCTTTGCTACTGTAGCACACATACAGCCCCAGCAGTTTGAGCTGTGTTTCACTTGTGGCTATTCTACTTGTTTACACAACTGAAAAACATGGCCTTGAGGAGACAGCTTGGCTTGTTAGGAAAAAACATACATAAATCACTTCTGAAGAATATACAGAAAATCCCACACATTGCAGGAACAAAGTCTTAAGTTACTCCATTTCTTCATCTGGAAAATGACTCTTCAAGATGACAAAACCAATACTCCCCATTAAAGAAGCACTGATGCTATCTGCTTACCTGCAAAACACTAAGAATATGCTTTCCCAGGTGATACACAAAACTCTGAAGAGCAATGGCCAACTCCTCTTTCTGAAATTTTACATCTAAATCACAGCCTTACTGCTTCCCACTGTTGAGTCACAAATCTAGATCTTTCCTGAAGAGGCATTATAATTCTACTGTTAAGAATTACTCTATTTCAAAAGGCAGGAAAAGAAAAACCACGTCCGAAGACTAAGAATGGCTTACAAAATACTTATATACTAACCATGTTGAATGCTTATCTTTGCCAGATCAAAAGTCTTGACAGGAGCTAGGAAAAGTAAACACTTTTCACCTGTGTATAAAATAGGCATCACAAAGTACCTCTAAACCAGAAAATTAATTGGGAATGAAAACTAGATAAAGCATTTTAAGATTCTGCCCTGACAACATGGAAAAACTATAACTACTAAATGCAGGAGCAGACTAAACAGCAAGAGTAGTGTCCAGCAGTGCTCTCCACATCACATTTGTTGAGTGTTGTGATCTCCTTTCCAACCTTTATCTGGAAAAGCTTCAGTAGGCATAGAGCCCAATAATTCACACAAGGAGTTCAAGTCAGACATCTGACTAGTGAGGACATAGTTGGAGCCACCTCCACATTGCAGCTGGTTGCTGCACACTCATTGCTTTACATCACAGAGAAGCTTGTTCCAAAAGACATCACTGTGTCCTCAGACACACACCTCTTCTTGAATGAAGATCCAATCCTCAGATTTAATTGTTTAATCAATTAAAACCCTTCATATATTATAAAAAGCACTTTCTACCATGATAATTCTTTTTTGGGAGGGGAGTGAATAATTTAACTATTTCCATTATTTACAAGGATTACACATAAAATTTCTGTAGCCAACAGAATAAAGGTTCCTGAATATACAAATTCCCTTAAGACAATAGCAGTCTTTGAATCTGCTACAAATAATTTCACCACTAACTGCGGACAAAGCCACAGCACATTGACAGTTTACAGGAACTATTTAAAAAAAATGAATAAGCTAAGACTGAATTGCAGATTTCTTTCCACAGATCTGTATATTCCTTTTTTTTTCTTTATTTAGTTTTTACAATTAAATAATTTAAATTTGGATTATATTCTCATCTCTTAATACATGCAGGTAGTTGCTGACACTTCTTTTACATTCTGTCTCTATCTTTCTTTAAGGCTACACTACTATGGCTTTCAGGAACTTAATGCTTTTCCAGAAACAGATTGCAACTACCGGAAGCACATCTTTACATCTCTCTTCCCGGGGCAACATTCAAAAGAACCTCTAAATATCCCTTCCCTGTAATTAAAAAAAAACATCCCCAAAACCCCACAGATTGGGTTTGCTCTTAGTTTCAAAACAAAGTTCATTTCTTCATGAAAAATAGTCTCTCAAAAAAGGAAGTTATACTTCGATATACTCCCCTTGGAAATCTCTTCTGACTAATTTTCAGTAGGCAATTTTTGAAGCTTTATTGAGCCCTCTGAACACTGGAGAACCTCCAGTTAATTCCATCCTGATTTGAAAAGGAAACTGAATATATTTGTACCAAAAGAAAATAACAGTCCATTCCAACCCAAAGGACCAAAGCTTCAACCCAATTAAGTGAAACTGTAAGATATATTATGCAAATGCAAGCCCTACTTTGTTTTCCTGAAAAGCTTTTTGCCTTTTTTTTTTTGTTGTTATTTTGTTTTCCTATTTGATGGATATATCTACATTAGCATTTTAGCTTACTTCAAGAGACTATTTTTGTAAATGTACAAGTCTCCTGACTATCCCTGTCTTGTACTGGATCCCAACAAAAAAGGAACAAACCCTTTCAAGACATGTAACTATTTGTTAAAAAAGAAAAAAAAAAAAGACAAGTTAATTATTTTTTTTTTAAATCACATATTTCCCAATGCTAAGAACCCTAAGACACAGCCTTGGATGGACCTCTGGTCAGGGCATGGCACAACACACTAGCCTTCTCCATGGTGATGCTGACTAACTCTACATTCACTTGCACTCTTGTAGGGTCTTACTTAAAATGCAGAGTCACCTATCACTAACAGCAATCAAGTCTGGAATATGGACTTAGCTTTGAAGAGCACCTTGGTGGTAGACCCTAATACTCCAAATTAATAAGGCAATAGCTCCTGTGAAAAGGTACATATAATATTTGCATATTGATTAAATGCACATCTCAAGTAGCTAGGAGTCAATTCATGACAGGGAGGCATATATCTGTATTTGCATATTTGTAATAATCATATAGATTATTAACTCTTTCTACAATAGTCTTCTGGATTGGCCACCATAATTCCCACTTAAGTTTGTTTCACAGAGTGATCTAGACTTGGTGCTTGGCCTTACTGAGCCTTGTGAGGTTCACATAGGCGCAATTCTCAAGCCCGTCCAGGTCCCTCTGGATGGCATCCTGTCCCTCAGTCATGTCCACCACACAACTCAGCTTGCTGTCATCCACAAACTTGCTGAAAGTGCACTCTGTCCCACTGTCTAAGGATGTTCCATTTGATGGATGGACCACTTGGTGGGTAAGGAACTGGCTGGATGGCCGCACTCAAAGGGTTGTGGTCAACAGCTCAATATCCAAGTGGCAGCTGGTGGTGAGTGGTATCCCTCAAGGATCAGTACCGGGACAAATACTATTTAACATATTTGTTGGAGACATGGACAGTGGGATTGAATGCACCCTCAGCAAGTCTGCCAATGACACCAAGCTCAATGGTGCGGTTGACACACTGGAGGGAAGGGATGCCATCCAGAGGGACTTGGACAGGCTTGAGAGGTGGGCTAATGCAAATGGCATGAAGTTCAACCAAGCCAAGTGCAAGGTCCTGCACCTGGGACGTGGCAATCCCAGGCACAAACACAGGTTGGGCAGAGAATGGCTGGAGAGCAGCGCCTGAGGAGAAGGACTTGGGAGTACTGGTGGATGAGTAGCTCAACATGAGCCGGCAGTATGCGCTGACAGCCAAGAAAACCAACCGTATCCTGGGCTGCATCAAAAGAAGTGTGACAAGCAGGTCATGGGAGGTGATTCTTTCCCTCTGCTCTGCACTCATACAACCCCACTTGGAGTAATGTGTCCAGCTCTGGAGTCCTCAAGGAATGGGTCCAGCAGAGGGCCATGAAGATGATTAGAGGGATGAAGCACCTCTCCTATGAGGACAGGCTGAGGGAGCTGGGTTGTTCAGCTTGGAAAAGAGAAGGCTCCAGGGAGACCTTCTAGCAGCCTTCCAGGATCTGAAGGGAGCCCACAGGTGAGCAGGAGAGGGACTCTTTGTCAGGAAGCATAGTGATAGGACAAGGGGTAATGATTTTAACCTAGCAGAAGGGAGATTTAGATTGGATATTAGGAAGAAATTATTTCCTGTGAGGGTGGTGAGGCACTAGATCATGTTGCCCAGAGAAGTTGTGGATGCCCCATCCCTGGAGGTGTTTAAGGCCAGGCTGGATGGGGCTTTGAGCAACCTGGTCTAGTGGGAGGTGTCCCTGCCCATGGCAGGGGGGTTGGAACCCAATCTTTAAGGTTGCTTCTAACTCTGACAATTCTATGATTGTTTATGTCACTGATGAAGAAATGAAAAGTACTGGTCCCAGTATGGACCCCTGAAGGTCACTGATTGTCACTGATCTACATTTGGACATTGAGCCATTGACCACTGCCCTCTGGATGAGACCATCCATTCAATTCGTCATCCACCAAATAGTCCACCCATCAAATCATCTCTTGCCAATTTAGAGAGAAGGATGTTGTGAGAGACTCTGTCAAAGGCCTTACAGAAGTCCAGAAAGATGACATCTGTACCTCTTCCCTTGTCCACTCATGTAGTCACTCCATCGTAGAAAGCCACTAGATTGGTCAGGCAGCACTTGTCCCTGGTGACACCGTGCTGGCTGTTCTGAACCCCTTCCCTATCCTCTGTGTACCTTAGCATAGCTTCAAAGAGAATCTGTTCCAAGATCTTCCCAAGCACATAGGTGAGGCTGGCAGATCAGTATTTCCTAGGGTCCTCCATTCTACCTTTTTTAAAAATGGGTGCAACGTTTCCCCTTTTTCCTGCCACCAGGGATTTCACTCATTATGGAGAATGGCTCGCCAACTTCATCAGCCAGTTCCCTCAGGAGCCTGGGATGCAACCTGTCAGGTCCCATAGACTTCTGTATGTTCAGGTTCCTCAGGTGGTCCCAAACCTGATCTTCTAAGCTTTAGGACTGGGGGAACAAAGTTGACCCCACTGTAAGAGAAGATCATAGCTAATCGTGTTTAAACCTCCCAAATGTGTACACTGTAGACAGCCTTAGCATTAAGTATTTTATTTAAAGATGTGCTTATATTTCTCTGTACTTTTTGCTACTGTAGACACAGTCTGTGAAAGTGTCAGGGACAGATGAAAACAGAAGCCAGACTGTCTCATCGTACAAACACTCGCAATAGAAAAAGACAAGCCAGAACATGAAATACAGTGGTTAGGACACCAATCCAGGAGTCAGAGAACTAATTTAAATCCAAATCCAACAAACTGAGCAAGACAAATTGCCATTCTGTGCCTTTATTTCATTTCCTTAGCCTTCATGAAAAGATCTGTCTCACTGCATTTGTGCACTGCACTCTACAAAAGGCCCTAGTCTCAGTAAAGAACACTAATCACTATTATTATACAGTATGCTGTTAAAAAAGTAAATGTGATCTCCATCTTTCACTTGTGCTCTCAAACAAATAATTTCATTTCTGTGGGATTAGCATATATCCATATTGCATTCAGAGTATGGCTGTGTCACACAGTGAGCCTGCATCCTGATGAGCTTTGTCCTTATAGTCTGTGAAGCCAGTTCAAGCCTGTGAATACTCATTTGCAAGGTAAGCCCATAGCCAAGTCTATGCACCTTCACTGCTGCCAGAATTGCAAAACTGGTGATAGATATCTACGTGTCTTCAAAGGTGGAGTGAGTTCACCACATGTTGACAACTCAGTTTGAACCAAACCAACTTTTTCAGTTGGATAAAAAAAGCAAAGTAACTTCACTAGACCAAGCAGATGCTCCAATGTTACACCTCACATTTTCCAACCACTGAATATGTATTAAATATTATATAAAGAGGCTATTATAGTCACCTGAGTCAATGGGATTTTCTTAGACTGGAGATAAAGCGAACCATCAGGAATTGCTTATTTGGATTATCTATCCAAAGTAATGGCATGGTTTTCATACTTTTCTACACGTATTTGTAAAATTAGCCTTTGGACATCTGTCATAGCATAATCAAATCTGCAATCATGTAAAAGACAGTTAAATTCTATATTATCCTCACATATAGTTTACATGCACAAAAAAAAAAAAAAAAAAAAAAAAAAAAAAAAAAAAAAAAAAAAAAAAAAAAAAAAAAAAGGAAAAGGTATAGTCGTATCCTAAAGGGGAAGAAAGAGGAAGACTTTAACCTGAAGTAGCCTGAAGGCATTACTAAATAAGAAAAGAACGATTGCTTTTGTTTTAACTTCCATATGTCCCTGCACAAAAGTGGAAATCTAATCACTATTCTTCAAGGAAAACAAATCCAGAAGAAAAATGGAAGAGAAACAGAAGTTAAAAACAAACCTCTGTGTCACAGAAGTTTGATGAGCAGGAACATAAAGTAGGCATTGTCTGATATATTTTGTAAGCAAAGCAAACTTGTTACAGTGTATCGCCCAAGACAGTCAACCAATCTATCAATTACTGTCTTCACACTTATTTACCTATTCTCCATCTTAGACAAAAACTACCATTGCTGATGAATAAAACTAATTTTTTTTACTAATAAAGTAGCAACTTCATTTTTTTTCAGCATCTGTCTTACTGAAAAATACTGACCCATTGACTGATTTCCTGAAAAACAGAATTATCTGGCTGAATAGGTTCTTTGAGTATAGTCTGATTCATACTGTTCATCACATACTGCACAATGACTGCTTATTCTGCAGCACTCCAAGTCTATGGGCACTGAAAATGTAAGGACCTTAGATGCCAAGCAGTGCAGAATCTAAATAGGTTCTAAGTCACCAAACTAGCTCAAGGCAGGTGCTAGGAAGAGGTGGTAGGAAGGCAGGATGGTTAATCTCTGACTTGCTTCATTTTTAAAATAATGAACTTAAAGTTCATTATTTTACTTAAATTTACATTACTTAAATAAAGTACTTATTCCTTCAGCATACAGACTCACGGAAGTACTTAAAACTGTATGCCCTACTTGTGTCTTGTTTGTTTTTTTGGTTTTTTTTTTGTTTGTTTGTTTTTTTGTTTTTTGTTTTTCAGAAAACAGATAACGTTCATTTCCTGCAAAATTGTCACATAATTATGTGAGGTTTTTAATTCACAGCCCTATATAAAACACAACTTTTTTTCTTATTGCTAAAGGAGAAAACATTTTAAGTGTAGGGTTACTTATTTGTGTTTAAACAGAAAGAAAAAAAAAAAACAACAACAAAGAACAAACAAACAAACAAACAAAAGAAATCCACTCCAACCTCTCAAGTAGTTTAATACTTACTGCTTCTATTTAAAACTATGCCAGACTAAAGAATTTTAAAACAAGGCAGTATCTGTGCTGAATATACTCTTAAAAATGAACTACAGCCTAAAGCTCTCAAAACAAGGGCTCCAGTCACCAGCACTAAGACATCCACATTTCTTCCTGCAGAACTGAAAAGTGAGAATTGTAAGGCCTTGATCACCAGTTCATTGGAATGAACAGGGAGTCTTCAAAATTTTGGTTTATGACCCAGAGAAATAAACAAGCACAAGCAGACAGGAAGATAAGGCAAGTTAGCAGAAAAACACATTAATAGTAAGGGTGAGCTTAACTGTATGTTCTGAGAAACCATTTGCCCTCCTGCTTTATTTCAAAATCCTAATACAATTATACTGCAGGTTACATTTGTGTATGAGACAGCACTTTCTTTGAACTGAACTTCTTTAGCTTATTTCAAGATAAACAGTAAAAATGAGCACAAAAATTAGTAATAAATGTATTAATAACCCTCAGGGACTTGATAAATCTGTAAGCAAAGAATACTATTTCATAATTTCTATATGAACTGTAATTAAAAAAAGACTAGATACATCAGTCATAATTCTGGACTGCAAAAATGATTTACTACGTTTGAAATATTTTCTTACCAGACCCCACTAACTTCATTCTTTATCCTGATTCTTAAAATATAACTTCATCCACAATTAAGTATTACACTTAGCTACAGATAATGCAGTCCAGAGGCACAAGCATGGACTATGTGACTCAATTTTCTTTTCAGTCTGATATTTTGTGATCTACGTAAGAGGTACGTATTTCATGGCCATGTTTCCAGTGACCCAACTGTAAAATATTGTAAGGACTGATAGCAAGTATACACACTATCTTATTACACAATTTTCCTTTCATATTTCCCAGCAAATCAACCTTTAGATTCTGAGGAAGTTGTATAAAATATACTCATTATGTGTATTTTTGTTACATGATCTTTCACCACTGTAATAGCTATTAGTTAACAGGTCTCCATGCCACCTCTCCCTCTGGTTTGTATATATAGGCTACAATTTAATGAAAAAAATGTATTTTATAAAGTTACATAGAAATGTAACTGAACGTATTAGTAACAATCTAGCAAAGACTGCTTGTTGGTTTAAATAATTCAGTGACTTTAGAAAAATGAAATGGGATAGTAATTTGTTTTGTTTTTTACAGATTTAATCAAGCATAAACATGGTTTTGGACCTGATCTTTCAGTTTCTCGTAAGATCCGCATAGTGAATCTGATGAAGTATAGGCTGGATGAGCAGTGAAGTAGACTGAAAAATGGATGAAGGGCCAGGCCCAGAGGACAGTGATCAGTGACACCAAGTCTGGTTGGAGGCTAGTAATTAGAGATGTACCCAAGAGCACATATTGGGTCCAGTCCAATTCAAGAGCTTCATTAATAATCTGAATGATGGGGCAGAGTATACCTTCAGCAAGAGTGTGGATGACAGAAAACTGGGAGGAGTGGCTGATATGCTTGAGGGTTGTGCTGCCTTCCAGGGGGACCTTGACAGGCTGAAGAAATGGGCTGACAGGGACCTCATGAAGTTTAACAAGGGGAAGTGCAAAATCCTGCACCTGGAAAGGAACAACTCTGCCAGTATAGTACTAGTATATGCTGGACGCACCCAGCTGGAAAGCAACTTTGCAGAAAAGGCCCTGGGGATTCTGGTGGACACTAAATTGAACGTAATTCAGTTGATCCATGTGCCCTTGAACAAACAAGATCAACAGTATTCTGGGCTACATTAGAAGCAGCATTGCCAGCAGGCCAAGGGTGTCACACACATCACCTCACAGTGGTGAGGCCACACCTGGAACACTCTATGTCTGGTTCTGCAGTATAAGAGAAATATGGAGCTAACAGAGAGAGTCAAGAAAATGGCCATGAAGATGGATAAGGGATTGGAGCATCTCCCCTATAAGGAAAGGCTGAGAGAGCTGGGACTGTTTAGCCCGGAGATGAGAAAGGGAGGGCAGGGGGCAGTGCAGCAGGCAAGCTCAACAATGTGCACAAATATCTGTGAGGATGATGTAAAGAACATAAAGCCAGACTCTTCTCAGTGTCTAGTGAGAGGCCAAGAGGTAATGAGCATAAACTGAAACACAGGATGTTCCATCTGAACATCAGGAAGCACTTTTTTACTGTGGGGGTGACCGAGCACTGGCACAGAATGCTCAGAGAGATGTTGGAGTCTCCATTCTTGGAGATAATCATAAGCCATCTGGACATGGTCCTGAACAGCCTGCTTTAAGTGGTTCTGCTTCAGCATGGGAGTTGGAAAAGATGACCTCTGGAGATCCCATTCAACTTCAACCATCTCTGATTACATGAAGGCAAAGTAGCGAGTTTACCTGCAGAAGCTTTATTCTCAAACCCGCCTTAAGCTTCTTTGCTCCCTGATCTGAATTTTCTAAGTTTTCCTTATGCTATTCTTCTTCTTCAGGTATTTCTGTGAAAGATATCTAGCAAAAATGAGTATATTTCACACTGCATATTCTGAGAGCAGAACCCACATACAGAACCAGACTATGTTCAGTATTTTACTAATCTGGTATTAAAATAGAGAACAGCTCAGAGGTTAGAGGGCTTTTTTCCCCTCAAGCATAAGAGTGAACCAGAATTACCATGTTTTCGCATTTTTCCATTTCTTGAGGATTGCACTTCTTTTAAAAAGCAGGACTTGAAGTTACTCCTAATAGAGGAAACAGATCAGGCTAGCTCAATTTGCAGTTTTTCATTTTTGGATTATAGTCCCCATTAATATTACAAAGACCATAAACCATGGAAGCAATTTTTAGAATATCCACTGTGTCTGTAGTTCCACATTTCTTGCTACAACAATTTTATTCCAGCATCTCCAATAACATCTTGCACTGTTTATCCAAATATTTGAGGATAAGCCTCCTAACTTGCTGTGAAAAACTACGGCCACACAGAATATGCAAATAACAATAAATGCTATAGAAGAGTTATTGCAAAGTGTGTATCATTTGTACGTATGTTTTAACAAGTGCATCCCTTAAAGGAGGCAGATAAGAAGCACTTATCTGCTTAAGAAGCGGTAAGTGAAGTGACTGGCAAGTAACATTAGGAATTTGTACTAGCAAGGCAAAAACTAGCAAAGTTTAGTCAAAAAAGTCCAATAACACATCTTAAAATTTCACCCTTCCTGAGAGATAAAGGGTTACACAGTCATGCAAAAGTCATTCTTGTGCATAAATCCAGCGCAACAAATCTCACAGCTTTTCAGCTAAATTCTTATCTAAAATACAGGTGGATTTGATTTTTCCTCTGACTATGTAAAAAAAGGGTGTGGTGGTGAAAAAAGTTACAACCAAGCATCCTTAAAACCACACCATGTCAAATTAACTAACAACAACAAAAAGCAACTCAGAAACAGGTTTTCCAATTGGTATATAAACCCTTGAAGTCTACAAGAACCAGGTATCTGTCATTGTCTCTAGAAAAGTAAAGAAAACAAACTAGACCTGTATTTGAGATCCCAAAAGATAAGACAAAATGAAAAGGCAAGTGTAACATTAACAACTCCACTCTCTCAAAACTGAATACAGGTGGATAAAGCAGGTTCTTAAGATTGTTAGAGAACTTCCTGCAGACAGTTTGAGCTTTAAGTTATACCTTCTCCTCCTCTTGAAATTAGTTCATATTGGGTTTTCTATTAGGATGTATACATGGTCATGAATTGAGGACTGACAAACTGAAAGAACTGGCACTATTTCAAGTGCCCACTAGTCCAGTGCTTTTTATTTGCAACTGGAAATTAGATTTATCAATGAGGAAAACTCAGTGAAAATCGTAAGAATTTAATCTGCGTCTACTGCTATACCTGGAATTAATACTGTAGTTGGAGGCAATGCCAAGTTCTGAAACACTTGTCCACATTGGACTTGATGTTCTTATTCATCCTCCCTATGTCTTCCAATCCCACAACATAAAGGAAAGGAAAGAAGGAAACAACAACAACAACAACAACAACAAAGAAAAAAAAGAAAAAAAAAAAAAGAAAAAAAAAGGACTTCTTGATTGTCTGAAATATACACATTGACTTGTGCTCCCCATACAAGTGAAATTGTTCACAAAACATGATGGAGAGGAAAAAATTTAATGTGAATGACAGTGCTGTCACTTAAATGGCAAATGGAGACTAGTCATGGCAGGAGATGGATTAGTCACGTGGAAAAAATTATGATTGAAGTGACTGCATTGTTCTCCCTATGTGTTCAGATAGCGTAACAACCTTACAGATAACTTACAGGTAGGCAATAACTAAGAAAGAACATTATTTAATTTCTGTAGTCTTGGTTTAGAATCCTCAGGAAAGTATTCTACTTTTAATGCAATTTTTCTCTGCAAAATGGTATGAAAAATACTCAAATCTTTATATAAATCAGTAGCAGTCTACCTGACATAAAGATAGCAGAAAGAAACCAAAAGTACTGCATCTCAGAATATTTGAAGAAAAAAAACCCTCCCCTTTTATTTTACCTCTGTGTCCAGGTGACATCCACACATACAGGCATTTGGAGAGGGCTTTTTTGGGTTAGAAAAAGCTCACCTCAGAAATATTTTTGCAAATGTCCATTTGCAAAGGCTTATGTCACAAGTAATTTCTGGATGGTTATGCTAACACTTATGTGCCTTCTCTGAAGATAGCAAATATTTAAAAAAAAAAAAAAAAAAAAAATAAAAAAAAAAGAATTGCAGTGAATTGCAAAGAAGTAAAAAAATTAAACCAATAAAAACTCCACCTAAGAAATTGTCAGGTGCGTTGGGATTTTGATAAAATTGCTTCATAATTAGAATACTTCAGGTTTTGGAAAGCAAGAGTGGCTCCTATTCAGTCTGAGTATTTCATATTTCCCTTTTTGGTCATTCGGGTAGATCCCACATTATTCACTGTGTAACAGAAGCTAATTAAATAAGCCACTGACTCCATGTCCCAGGCAGACATTCAGATGTGCATTCATTTATTACACTACCAAAAAAACAAAACAAACCAATCAAAACAAAACAAAAATGAACAAACAAAAAAAAACCCACAAAACAAAAACAAACAACCCCCTCCCCCCCCCAAACCAACAATGACAACAACAAAAATCCCTGCATCAACATTTGTGTATGTTTTTAGAGATCACTGTTTCAAGGAGTCAAGTACAAAAGTCATTTTTTTCTGTTCTCATCTTGCAACAATGTTTGGCCAGTTAGTATGTAGACATTCGTGATGGAGATTCATTTCAAGCAGAGGATTCAGGTGAAACCACTGAGTATACCAAAAGAACAGACAAAACCAAATAGTCAAAAAAATCCAAACAAAATCCCCCACCTCTCTCTCTCATTACTAAGAAAATACTAGCACAAAAATACTAAGCTAATACAGAACCTAGAACTCAAACCCACTGCATGAAAAAATACGGAGAATAAATTCTAGCCCTATCATTTTTCAGGGCAGGTCTTTTCCTCTGATTTGGCTACCTGTTCCAAAACCTGTCAAGGGCTGAGTTGAACAATCCTCATGTTTTCAGCTCCAGAGCCCTAAAAGAGCTTCTGTCTTTCTATCATCATGTTACTACAAGCAAGTTCTCTGCTTCTTTCAGAAATCTTCCAGCCTATAGTTTCCTCCAAGCTTCTCAGTTCCTCTACTTCTCCACTTGTCCCACCTCTACCCTAAAAGCTTCTCCAGGCCTTATGGCTCAGTTGCTCTCAAAAATTATTCATGTCCCCATTATTGCAAAACACAGCTGTCAGGAAAATATAAGATGACAACCTTCCTTTCTGCTGTCAAGCCCTCTTTTCTTTTCTTTAAAGAAAAAAAAAGCAACAGAATGCATGGTAAACATGCAATAAATACAACTAAACAAACCTATCAGTTATGGTATTAGTCTCTATAGTTAAAAGCATACAGGTATATAGACATGTAATTAAAGTTAATTAAGTAGAGCTAAAATAAGATACCATAAATCCAATATAACTCACCGAATAGAGGCTGCTAAGAGCAGTGATGTCGTTTTCAGATTACATCATCATGTTGTCTCTAATTAGACATGCAATTATTATTCAGAATGGTATTTTGGGAAGGTGTTTCCATCATGGTGGAAATAATCAAACACCCATCAGTAGGTGGTTTCTCATAACGCTATTCTATTCAAGTCAGAATTTCCATGCTTGGAGCCTGAAGAAATCAGCCAGATATGCTATCAAAAATTAATGATCATAAAGTGAATAAACAAAGCAACAAGTATTTGAAAGGTTCTTTTAAAAAATAGTTAGCCTTCTAAATACTGGAGAAACAAGCCCTAAAAAAGTAAATGAAATAAAATCACAAACAGCTCTTAGGGGAGAAACTTTTATCAAAAAAGAAATCATAGCAAGCAACATCTCAACCAGATTAGTCCAAAAAGGAAGGGATCTTACAGTTGTTTAAAAACACCACCCCCTCTTGTTTAGGCAATGTATTAAAATAACAAAATAATGCATACACAACACACAGTGCACTCTCTCAGTTGCCTGAAAAATAAAAATAAACCTGCAATCTCAGGGAAAACAGGTTCCATGATACTGAGAAAGTTTTCACATCCCTTTCAAGGTACAATGGTACAGTTGCTTGTATTTCTCTGCACTGAAAACAACTGAGCTCTCATTCAATTACAGGGTTGATTCTGAAAGATTCCCAAAGAACACGCTGTTGGCTGACACAATGAAGTCACGCTGGTGGCAAAAACTTTTCTTGTTCTTAGTGTAATCATTGCTTTTTATATTACTAGATCCATAGACTGCGCTTGCAAGACTGTTTCCCAACTCAAAGTGTCACACAACTCAGAAATCTTCCATTTTCATTTTAATGTCAAGGTTTTTAAAGGTGCATACTCAGGACTTATGAGTTTAAATCACTTCAAAACTTCAGAAAGTGCTATCCTACCAGTACAAAAATCACATGTAAACCTTGTAAGAGAATTGTATTTTTGCAAATCCTACACATTTCATTTACCGTATTGCCCCTGGGTGTTCCACACAAGGTGCATTGCAGAAGGTGGTATGCAATACCAAAACAGGGCTGTGGATTTGCAAGAGAAGTTCAGGAGGCAAGGCACCACGGTGCAGACAAGGGCATAAAGAAAAATAATCTAAAAAATAAGTGAAATTTCACTTCATGAAGGAAGTGATGAGTCTAAATTCAAGAAAAAAGGGAGAAACAAAGGCCTTGGTTTGGGTGGTAAGGGCAATCTTAGAGAAACAAAAAGGGAAACATTTGTGCAACACTGTAGCTTTTAAAAATTGGATAGGAAGCAACAGTTATCTAAAGCCAAACACAATCCTTGGAACAGCTCCAGCACAGACAGAATGGGAGAACAAAGTGCATAAACTGAAGAAAAAATATTTTTTAAAAAATTGGCATTTCTAGCAGTCTAAGGTTTCAGCTGTCATGTGGTCACAGAAACAAATTGATTTAGGCTGATGCGCATTAGGACCATATACCACACAGCCAGAGAATACAGGCTGGCACATTCCAGCTTTCTGCAGCAGGAGTTTGATGCAACTAAGCTATGACAATGAAGCTCAGAGAGAACAATAGTGCATAAAATAGGATAAAATAACACATAAAGGGTTAGGTGTTATCTGCCTGCCACATGCCCAATAGGGAATTGAAACAAAAGTCTGCAGGGACAGCAGCTCACATTTTACAGCAGAAATAGCTTTGTTCAAAAGGCTAACATTTTCCAGAACACTTAAGAGACTTTTTTTTCATGCTAAACCCAAAGGAATTGTTGTTATTCATACAATAAATCACGTTCACTCATAAGGGCCTGAAACAGTATTTCATGTATTGATATCTTTTGATGCTCATAGCAACCCAAATAAGCACATATTAGTCTTCCATGGCATAGATTTGATATAAGTCATATTCTACAAATGAATCTCTCCAAAAAAATAGTTTCAAATTGAGAATAATTTCAAAATTGTTTGGCTTTCCTTCATTGGTGTTCTTTTTATTTCCTTGTTTTAAGCCATTCATTTTCAAGTGTTTTCCCAGAGCCATACCATCAACCACACCATGCCAGGTGGCTGTCTAATCTTTATTTATGTAACAGGACTTACTCAAAAGATGCATCTTCTCAGGCATCTAAAAATCACTAATCCAAGAGAGGTAGTGTGAATATACTTAATTCTGTATTGTTTTAAGCAGCACTTACGCAAAGGTCTAACTGTATGTATGAGTCCAAATGACCTTTTATCTAGCAAATAGCAAAAATTGACTCTTCACAAAACATACTGGTCTGCCATATAAAGAAACACAGAGAAAAAGCAGTTTAGCAAATGCTTCAAACTGTGACTGTAGCCACATCTAAATGATATGAAGAATGGGCTCACCATCCTACCAGAACTTAGAGAAACTACTTTTCCACAGGCATCAAAGACCACAAAGGCCAGCAAATAGCATATGTTCAATATTAGAATTTAATGGACCAAACACTGCTGCAAGGCATAAGATAATTCTTTAATAAGCAGGAAGAAGTTATTGGATGTACTGATTCAGGGGAAGAAAGGAATAAGCGTGACTGCTGCCTCAGCCATCCCATTTTTCTTGAAACCTTTGAACTACTTTATTCCAGAAGGCAACAGTGAATCACAGCTCAAGGTTGCAAATGCACATCAACTTCTGTTTATAAAGACAGAAAGTCCTCCGCCCCCCTCCCACCTGCCATCATATTGCATAGGCTCTTGGAGCAGTTCAGGTCCTTGAGCAAACCGATACTAACTTACTCCATTGCACTCATCTTCCCAACCTAATTTATGCTGGCTGTTTTGTCACTGCCCAGGAAGAGGCTAAACAGGCCAGCTTCTGTCAGCAACCACCAGAAAGCCACAGGAAAGGTGTTTCAGAATTTCTCTAATTTAATTTCAGTACTGAAACTACAACAGTTCTCTATCACAGGTTTTTCTTAGTGTTCCAGAAACACAAACCTTTCTAGATGCTTATGGGTGCTCTCCCATAAACAACTATGGGGAAACAACAGAACTTAATAAAAGTACCCATCTTTATTGTAGCCACTAGTCAGAGCCTTGCATGATCTACTTATTCACATAATTCACTTTCCACAAGAGGCAACATGCTTATTTATTATTATTTTTTAAAATTAGTATCATGAAAGCACATGCACATTTCCCCTTAAATGAACACAAAATATGAAAACATATGATGATGCTGAGATCATATTCTAGTTTAGGTTTGATTTGTATTTTTGAATGATGGAGAGCAGCCCTGCAGAGAAGGACTCAGGACTGTTGCTAGGTGAGAAGCTTGACATAAGACAGCAGTGCATGCAGGCAGCCCAGAAACCCAACCACATCCTGGGATGCATCAAAAGAAGCATGGCCAGCAGGTAGTGGGAGGTGAGTCTATACCTCTACTCTTCTCTCATAAGACCCCACTTGGAGTACTGTGTCCAGCTTTGAAGTCTTCAGCACAAGAAGGACATGAAACTATTGGAACGGGTCCAGTGGAAGGCCACAAAGATGATCAGAGGGCTGAAGCACCTCTCCTACAAAGACAGGCTGAGAGAGCTGGGGCTGTTCAGCCTGGAGAAGAGAAGGCTCTGGGGAGACCTTAGAGCAGCCTTCCAAGGTGGGCTACAGGAAAGACACAACTGTATTCACCTACAAATACTGCACATAGAGAAGAACATTCATAGGTTGTGCAAAAATGGAAAAAAAAAAAGTAATTTTATCTCTGTGTTCAGAGAGCAAGCCAATGAAATATTGCTCAAACTACCGCTGGTATTTCTCTGTCTGTGGCTAGATATTATCTATAAAGTTAAATCACACAGTGCATTGATCAAAACAAAAGCAGCTGAATCCCTATGAAAACACTCAAATCCTACTTTATTTTTGGAAAAGCTTTATAAAAATGAAAGAATTCTGAGGGGAAACCTTAAAAAAGACCACCAAAACCCCCCCAGACTAAGTCTTGATGGACAAGCATCCAGAACAAACTAGGAATTAGTTTGTGATCTAATAAAATTAATTTCTGATTAAATTCACATCACTAGCACCAATGTATTATCCTCTTCCTCCTCCTGAATTTCCAAGGTTCTCTTGTCTCCCTGCACACATTTCTTTACTTTTAGCTGAGTGACCCTTCTGCCCAGTAAGGCACAATAGACAATCAGACAATCATAAGAAGCCCAGAATTTAAGTCACTTCCAGGGAACAGTAGACTAGCTTACTTCCTTTATAACACTAAAAAACAGTGCCTCAGCTCTCAATAAATGGCTCAAGTGCATCCTCACCAAAGAAGATAACTCCCAAGTCAACATTCACTTCATTGTTCCCCCATTCTGGGAACCTGGGCGTACAGGTCATCAGTAAGCAGCAGCACAGGTCTCTGATTTGTCTGATTAGTGGATATGGGTCCCTGCATATACCTAGTGCTCAAATAATCTACACTGGTTTCCAAAAACTGTGAAGGACAGATTGCAAGCAACTTGCTTCTCCACTCAGACTACATCACGCACACTGGAGGAGTGTCACTGCACTATAAAATTAAATGTTATACTCTTTCACTCTAACAGCTGTCATCTAGTAATACAAAAATATAATAAAATAAATATTTTTTTTTTTTAAAAAAAAGCATCCAAATGTCATTGTAAGAATCNCAAATGTCATTGTAAGAATCCTCCTTTCAGATTCTGAAACATGACAGAAGGAATATGCAGTTTAAGAGGAATGAATATTATATATGGACCTTCCAAGACATTAGCAAGACATCTGGGTTTTTCCCTGTCTCTAATGAAACTGCATAGAAGGCCTGGGAAATAGACCTTAAATAATACAAAAAGAGCAAGGCAAGAGGTGGGCAGTTATAAGTGCATCTCTCAGGAAAGGGGTCCATTAGGGGAGACATACCCAGGGAATTTATTGCCAGCACAGGAATTTCTTTGTTAGGAATGATTAAGAGTATACAGCTTCCCACCTTGAATGGCAATGAAGTGAGTTTTATTAATCACTAGCATGAGCTGGTCTGTTGTTTCCACCTTTGGATAGTCTGGTAAAGAGAGTTTCACTGCACTATTTTATCATTCCTTGTTCTGGAATGGAAGAAAGCCTAAGCTTAAATATGCATTCAGCCACAGAGACTAGCTTCTTTGGGCATCCTCTGTAGAGGAAGAAGTGATTGCATTTGTGTGGAGATATTCATTAAAGATAATTTTCCTAGTGTTTTAGTACTCCTGCAATCTTTAAAACTGTTACTGTCAATGGTCTGCTACAAGACAGTATTTGTTTGCATAACAGACAAGAAGATTAAGTTGCAAGTTTCTGATGATGCTATTTCAAAAACCTTAAACAAGGATAGGCAATGCTGATAGAAAGAAGGGATGACAGTAGCAAAAAAAATAATTTGGATTTTCCTCAATGCTTGTAGCATTAGGAAAGACATAGCAGTGAAAAGCACTTTTCCCATATATTCAGTGAAGTTAGCATCTGGAACAAGCATATCCTAAGATTTAAGTCTTTTGATCAGAAACTAGAAAACTTCATTTCCAAAAAGTCTTGAATGGGTTGAATTAAATTTATACACACACATATAAATGAATTTTAAGTGCAACTTTTAAAATTCAAGTGTGTTGTGTTTTTTTTTTNGCATTCTCTTCCCTGCTTTTTTTTTTTTTTTTTTTTTTTTTTTTTTCCTTGTGCAATAACATGAAGCCAGACACTATAAATTAAGTCTGTTATGGTCACTATGCTTCTCAAATGTTTTAACTTGAGATTTGGACTTTCAAAGTGACTGGTGTTGGAATTGTCAGAACTGATGGACTACATTAATGCAGAGTTGAAAGTTTTTCTTCTGTCAGAGAAAGAAGAGTAGCTTCTAATTCTAATATATTTGGTTTACATGGTTATGTGTCGGGGAGGTGGGGGGATGTTGCAGAGGTGGCCTCTGCAAGGCCACGGTCTGCCCCCATGTTGGACACAGCCAGTTCCAGGTGGCTCCACACCAGACCCCTCCGCTTGCCAAAGTTGGGCCTATCAACAACACCGGTGGTGCCTCTATCAATAAGATATGCAAGAAAGGGTTAAACAATGTTGTGCAGCAGCTATGTGAAGAACAAGAAAGCCGTGAGATAAACAGTCCTGCAGACACCAAGGTCAGTGAAGGAGAAGGGGAGGGAGGTGTTCCAGGTGCTAGAAAAGAGATTCCCCTGCCACCCATGAAGATCATGATGAAGTAGACTGTATCCCTGTAGCCCATGGAGGACCACACCAAAGCAGATCTCCATGAGCTTCAGTGTGGGTGAGCCCACACTGGAGCATGTGAATATGCCCTGAAGGAAGGTGCAGCCTGTGGAGACCCCATGCAGAAGGTGGCTCTGATAGGAGCTGTGGCCTGTGGAAAGGAACCCATGGAGGAGCAGGTTTTCTGGCTGGAACTGCACTTCATGGGGAATCCACACTAGAGCAGTCCATTCTGGAAGGATCATACCCATGTACCTCCCATGTTGGAGCAGTTTTTGAAGAGCTGCAGCCTGGGGTGGAACCCACATTGTAACTGTTTGACAAGGATTGTGTCCCATGGGACAGATCCAAGATCACAGAAGGGGAACAGTGAGAGGAGGAACAGAGAGCAGAGAAAATGGCATGAACTGACTGCAACTCCCCATTCCGTGTGCTACATGGTGAACTAGTGTAAAGGTTGTAGAAGAGTTAGGAGCAAAGGACTGAAGCAGAGCCCAGAAATAACTAGGGCAGGGAGGAGAGAAATGTTTTTAGTCCTGTCCTTGTTTCTCACCTTCCTACCCTATTTTTAATTGGCAATGAATTAAATTCTCCCCAAGATGAGTCTGTTTTACCTATGACAGTACTTGGTGAGCGATCTCCCTGTCTTTATCTCACGGTACTAGATATTTTATCTCATTTTCTCCTCCTGTCCTTTTGGGGTGGGGGTGGGGGGGGCATGGTAGGCAGCTAGCAGACAACCAAGGTTAACCCCATGACAACTAGAAAGAAAAAAAAGAACTATTAGGTATCATCTTTTCACTGCATTGCAATACAAAATTATTCTTATGTGTGGTAACTACTGAAATAAGTTATTCTTTCCCTTCCCAATTTCAATGGGGATGTCAAACTCGCCATGCTATTCTCAAAATAAACTGTTCTACATTTCCTGCCCTAAAATGTTGTTCAGTGTTTTCCCAACACTGGCCAATGTTTTTTGGTCCCCTTTTTCCACTGCTCCAAACATGTATTTTCTCTAATTATATTCATCTACCAAACATTACTACAGAAGGACACCTTCAAGGAAATCAGCATTTCAAGAGAAGAATTCCTCCACACACAGTCTGTCAGCAATGAAGTGAAATGCATGCTGCTACTTCAGCAAGAACCTCAACTCATACTAGTCCCACTGCTGCAGGCAGGCAATTCCAAATGTCAGTCTTCTGTTGGGAAAAGGCTGAAATCCCTCTACTTAATGGAGTTTGTTCCCTTGATTCTAATGATAAAATCTAAATATAGATATCTCTCTTCAGCACCAGATAGACATTTGGAATTATAATTTGCAACTATGCCATCAAAAAGCTCCAAATGCTGGAAACCAACTCTTTAGAGCCCTCTGAACTGTCCCCAGTTAAGTACCATCATACACGGTACACTCCACTCTTCTTGATATCCAACATTGTTCCAAATGACAAATTACTTATGTCTGCTTAATGCAATTCATTTAACTCAAAAAGCCATGTGCTTGCATTTACTTCAAGACAGGGGCTGCTTGGGGAATGTGTTTAAAGATTTTTTTGAATTGTCCTTTGGATCCTTTTATTATTCTCCCTTAAAAGTTGTTGGCTCTGTCCAGCAACTGATTTGACTTGACCAAGTTCTACTCCTGTTACTTGCTTTACATCAAGCTATGTCCACCTTCTTTGTTTACATGTCACAGGTAACAGCTATGTACCTTCTGCCATCCTTAGAATGTCAAATTCTGAAGCCTATAAATCTGTCCTCTTTTAACACTTGTGCTAATTTATGTGCAAGAGCAGAAACACAATTTTAAACTGTCCAACAATATTTTGTTAAGAATTTTCCGCATTGCAAGAAAAGAAAAAAGGCAGAAAAGAGAGATTGAAAAAAATAGTAACTCTCTTAACTTTTTTTTTTAATAATAAAAATTAACTGGCAGAACTGGATTTGGGATTTCAACTTTTATACATATGTTCTGACAGGTCAATTAAAATTATATTCTATTTCTGATTTGCCCGTGAGGCTCTGAGAAGTGCCACAGCCATGCTGGTCAGGCAGTCTTGTAACTTGTCTTAGGCCCAACATTTGCATGCTAGATACCTGCCTCTACTGCCACACGACACTGCCCTCCCTCTGCCTCAGCCTCTTTTCCCTGTGGGTAGCAACACAAAGAGACAGCAGTATGCAATCAGCTGTGTAACACCAACTGGTCAAGTCAACTCTCATAACAGCATGAGTACTTATAATCTGAAAATACCAACATTGCTGTCGATCTTTTTAAGAGCAGAACTTCAGTAAAAACAAGAGGTGATGCAAGAATTACCAGGAACTTCTAATTGTGATAGTACTAAGCATGACAGACTGAGGCTCTTCAGGAAATAAAACTGTTCTGATACCAGGTCTCCCAAAAAGTTCTAGTCTTGAAGGAAACCATTTTTAAAATTTTTAACATAATAAAGTAAATAATTATATTTGAAAGTTAATAGAGAAAGACTACTGCTACAGCTTTGAGAAGGAATATCTGTATTTGTCATTTAAAAAAAAAAAAAAAAANAAAAAAAAAAAAAAAAGAGAAGAATATAAGCTTGAAGCATATCTATCATAGTTTAAAAAAAATATATTCTGTTTTTGGTTGAAGTTTTAATTATTTAAAATTAATTTTTCTAGAATCCTTTAATGAGGTACTAGGAAAGCAGGTACACAGTGCTTGTCATTACTAAAGAATACACAGACATGATGGAGAGCCACTGTAAATTAAACCAGATAGAGTAGCTGACTTGGTAGACTTTTACCTGGCGCTTGTTACTTATTTCTCCCCATCCCTACTTTCTCCTTCTTCTTCTCTTAACTAATTCGTATTTCATTAAAGTGGGCCACGCAAGACAAACAAACAAGCACTATGCAAATGAGACTTTAAGATTTCACACAACAGTTTTCACTCCAACACTTCCAATACCAGGCAAACAACTTCACAAAAAGGCAGGAGTAACCAGCTGGAGCAGATATATAGAAACTGAACAATCTTTACAACATCACTGTGGTCACATCCGCAGTTTCAGAGTTCCTCACGCCTCTTGTAAGTTTCTCCACTAGAAGTACGATTCTGACACATTAGTTACGGCACACATGTACACCAAGGCCTCACTTCAGCGAAAACTCATTAGCGTCTCTTTAAACATGTTACAGCCAATCCATTTAATCTTAAATACAGCATGCGAGTTCACAAAAGAAAACAGGGATGAGTTGTGTTCAGATCTTGTATGGTACAAATTGTGTTGCTGCCACTTGGAAAAAGATAATCCACATAAACAATTAGATAATGAGCAGACACTATATTAAGATCCATTTGAAGAACAATCAATCAGCAAGACATTAGCAATACATCGCAGATTTTTACTTCCTCTATGGTCAAATTATATGGTCAATAATTAAGTATTGAACAGTTTAAAAGAAACTGCGTTGTATTTGTGCATTCAAACTTCCTCTGTGCTTTTAGAAGAAGCAACAGATGAATTTATGGCAACAGATGAATTTTGAACCTCTTTGCCACACTCTTCAAATTGTTTAAAAAACAAAAACCCACCAAAACTCACAACTTTGCTACAGTTTTGAAATCTAGAAACAAACTTTTTGTGTAATTTGATTATTTATTTTTTTTTTTTAACATATAAACAATTTGACAAAAACTACCTTCAGAAGTTTTTTAGTCCCTCAAACTATATATGGATTCATAAGAAGCATCACACATGTATTAGTCATACTACTCACTTCAACAAAAGTCAATATATCTACTGTGATCTCCAAGGTTGTACTGGAAGTAGCATACAGAATATATTGATTCAATTTTATCCCTATTACAACCACACAGAAATCAATTTAAGAAATAATTTCAATGGAGCAAAACCAAAACCCCTCCATGAGGCCCAAAGAATACATATGAGACTTGACTTACACTCACTGTATGCCCTTCTTCTACCTATATCTGTCATTATGCAGAATCAAATTTATGACAACATAGTTTCAAAATCAGTGCCTCCTGATAAATGCTCACTCATCACATTTATTTTCATAGTAGGTATCAAGTAATATGATCATCTCAGAGGAACAATGAAATGTTATTCATGTCCTGCATCCACCTCATGAAGTTTGTGTATCTTCGTTATCCAATACCAGCCATAAGCTATCATATGTCAATAACTATACCATTCAAATAGTGCATAAATTGACTTGCATTTTGGAGTGGAAGAGTGGAGTGTAGGAAATCACTTCTTTGTCAAGAAAACACTCAAAACCTCAAAGATTTATCCGAAAACAGAAAATAACAGCATACTCCTTAAAAACATACAAGCAAAATACTAGAAATTAATACATAGCTTATTTACATTCTTTAAGGGAAGCTATGCAATACTCTGTCTGTTACAACACTCAAGAGTAATGCAGTTACCTTAAATCATAAAAACTAAGTATTTTCATAGATACACTGTTGGCATATCTAATGTACTGCAGGATATTCACAATAAATGTCAATTAAATAAATACTTCATGGCAAGCAAGAAGTATCAATGTTCCAAATTTTTTCTTTACATTGTTCAAATAGGCCCTGGAAATGAAAATAACTGGATCAAATTAATAAAATGAGAAGGAAACCCCCAGAAGAACATGCATTTATACCAAACTGATTACAGATAAAGGTTTTTACACCAATGCTGCAGGGCTATTGAAGACTACTATTGTGATAAAATACTGACTTCATCCAAAATAACCCACCAATTCCAATCAAACCACACACTAAATAAAGGGTTTGCACTTGTGATCGTCAGACAAGTTAATGCCTATTGTCCTTGTCCATGCTAATATTGTGGTAGGATTTAAAACACAGGTATCTGAACATGCTACTATTCAGCTACGAGAACAGTAGTTACTATAAAATTGCTAACAGATTATTCCCCCCCAACTAATCATGCATTTGACAACACATATAAACGTGTAAGTACGTACAGCAAAAACCTGTTACAAAAGCCAGAGCTCAGATCTCTGTGCTTTCTGTGTTTTACCTGTGCTGAGATAATGCATTGACCTTTCTTCTTGACTCACAAAGGGAGAATGCTCTGCTTACAAGCGTACTACTGTGAAGCCTTGTTGTTAGTGTGAAGAATCACAAAAACATGTGTAAGAAGGCAGATAGGATTCAACACGTTTCTTGACATTTGAAATGTGATACTTCCAACAGTTCATCAGCTCTTGTCATTTCCCCGGAAGCGTAAACAACTCAAGTTTAAGGTTTCACTAACAGGGATAAAATACTCTGCATGTTAGTGGAAGGGAGGGTAATCTCCATGTACTAGTTGACAGAGGAGCTTTTTTTCAGGTTTCATTGTTAAAGGACTCTAGTATGCCATCTAGGATTTTCATGTAAATAAAGGCAATTTACTCTTGTAACAAGACCATTGCTATCCAAAGAGACGTCAGGTGGCTGTACCACAAAAAATATTTTTATGTGCATCTTCAAGTCAATGTGACTGTGATTGCAAACTGTTCACTAATGTAAAGAATGGCAGACTGTTGCATTATGCAAACCCATCCACATTCTCTTGCATCCCTGTAAATGCAGCTACTTTCCTGTTTTGATTGTACTCTACACTATAACAATAGGTTTCACCTAATAATCTATTCAGAAAACTCTTACACAGTATGCAGCTCATCTCAACTCATTACCTTGCTGTTATAACAGTAACATGCAAAATGCTTTCAAACATCATCAGAGACAGGAATACTTAGAAGCACCATAAATTCTCATTAAATATTCACTAGAGCTATCCACAGTATCAGTTCTTCTGTGGTCCCAAACACACTTAGTTAAGTCGTATACTAGTGCTGCAGAAATAGATGTCTTGAAGGAAATCTCCTCTACCTCATGTAGATGGAATATTTTCAAGATTCCACACAAAAAAAAAAAAAAAAAAAAAAAANAAGAAAGGGCGGGAAGGGAGAGTCACAGTTAAAGTTTTTAAAAGCTATTTTCTTTTAGCAGTTCTAGAACTACCTTATAATCACCATGAGATAACGCTCTAACCTCCATCTGCACCATCCCAATCTTTCTCCTCCCACATCAGTGCTGAATTTGTGGGAATAGAAGACAAAAAATATTCCCAGCTGACTTGCATGTGGTTTGGAAACAGTATCGCCATCACATTTACCTCAGATTTGACCAGTCTGGGACCTCCAAGTAGCTCCTTTCTCTACTGTTGGGGAAATACCCAGTGGAGCATTTCCACTAGAGCAAGATCTTTCTTCTGGGGTCCAAGCTGGCAGAAACGTAGCCTAACAGAGCAGCTAGACCTAAGTCTAGAGAGAAAATAAAAAGGGGGGGAAATAGAAGCTGGCTTACGTGCTCCAGTTTGTCTTTCCTCCTCAGCCAGACACTGGCACTGTAGTCCTGCTGCTTGACAGTGCTGTAGAAGTTCGCACCTACTCTGGTGAGGCTTGGGGAAGGCTCCCTGGGTCTGCTCTTCAGCCTCATCTGCTCGAAGCCCTCATGGGGGGATGAGGAGAGCCAGTCATGCCTGACTTCCATCTTGACATGACAAGGCAAAGTCCAAGGAAAAAAAAAATCAGAAAAAAAAAATAATCAAGAAATTAAGAGGCACTAGATGAAGAGGGTCCAAAAAAGAATAGGATGAGGGAAGAAGGAAGAGAAGGAAAGCAAAACCACATCAAAACCAGAAAACGTTGAGAGAGGGAGAGAAAAGGAGAGATAAAGAAGTAGGAGAAGTGAAGGGAGAAGGAAAGGCTGCAGGTACTAGAAAGGAGCGGACTGAGAGAGATGAAAGGGCACTCGGGAAAGAAGACGCTCCAAGACGCCGCTGCTTGTTGCCCTCGCCGCCAGCAAGCTGCAGTCCAGGACCGGCGCAGCGGGAAGCGGCCGCTTGCGGTTCTGCCCGGGACGGAGGCGCGGGGAGGCGCGGCCCCGCACAGACGGCGGCCGGGCGGGGCTGCTGCCTCCAGCCCGCCTGCAGGTTGGCGCAGTGGAGGGGCCGCCGCCTGCCCGGGGATGGAGCCGGCTCCTCCCCCGCCTCCCCCTACCCGGCAGCCACCTTCGGGGAAGCAGAAAGCAGCACGGGAGAGCCCTGCTTTCGCCTTTAGGAAAGCGGCTGCCGCTTCCTCCCGCCTCCCGTCCTCCTGGAGGGCAGGAGGCTCCCCGTGCCCGCGGGGAAGTTCATTCGTCCCCTTTTCCCACGTCCCGGTGGACACCGACTCGCTCCCCTGGACCCCGCTGCGGGTTTCGGCGACCGGTTGCCACTCCCTCTCCTGGAAGCCTTTGTCCGACCTGCTCAGCTCGGAAGCTCCTGGGGCGCCGCCTCCCCGCCCAGCCCAAGGCGGTGGGCGCTCCTCGCCGCGCTGAGCGGGAGCTGCGGAGCTGCTGGCGTTGAGGCCACCGCGCCCACTTCCCTCCGCAGCATCTCTCCGTCCCCGCGTCGCCGCCCTCCCTGGGCAGAGGCTCCCGGTGCTCTGAAGAGTAACCTGGTCGAGCTGCTGATCCTTTCCCCGGGGAAGCCCAGAGCGCACCTCGCCTGGCTAGGAGGTGAAAGTCTTGCCGCGGCCAGCCGGAGCCGGGCACAGAGCCGGCAGGAGCCCCGGGCCCGGATCCGTGGTCCAGGTTCTGCCTGGAAGCCCTTAACCCCCGCAGCGGCTCAGCCAGCGCCAGACCTTAGAAATCAAATCGCTTCTATGGTCCCGGCCCGTCCATATCGCTGGAGTACCCACACTCGTAGATACCTCATTTTCTAGTATTTGTCTCATAAAACAAAAGACGTTTTGGGATGGCTTCTATAGTCCACTGCCATCTCTTTTCATAGAAGTTGGTATGTGTTGCTATTTAGCTCAAACTTATTTCAGCAGAAAGAAGGATTTTCCTTTTTCGCACTGTGAAAAGCCACCTCGCTAATTGCCCACACACTCTGCAAAGCTATATCGGGCACAGACAAGGAAACTTTGTCATGTTGCACTAAGAAATAATTATTGGAGCTCTGAACAGCATCTAAGTTTCTGGTGGATGTTTGCTAGCAGATGATTTGCAGTTTGCCAGAGAACTAAACTAATGTAGTTATTCAGATAAAAGTGATATTGAACTGAAAGCCTGCACTTGAATCCAGTTAACTGAAAATAGCTTTTGAATAGTATAACTGCTCACTCAGAGTAGTTGGTGAGAGCATTGTAGAAAAGCTCTCTGCTGACCACTTGATGTAGAGTGAACTCTACTTCCATCTGATCAAAAGGTAGATTTAAAATATCCTTATGATCGGACTTGAGGTGTATCACTATAGAATATAATTCAGAAAACAGAAAAATAACAAAGCTTTTGCTTTCAAAGTCCTAAGGATAAAAGCAAAACTCACATCACATCTTATAACTGAGGATTATTATTAAGAGGTAATATTAGAATCTTCATTAACTGCTTGAAAAATAAACTGAACAGTAACAGGTGTTTGATAGGAACACAGAGTACAACATTTTCCCCTAAAACTAAAAAGTCAGTTTCATAATACTTACCTAAATACTACCACAAGTTACCAAAGTGTAACAAAACAGCAATAACCAGAGCCACTAATGCTATATGCAAATAATTTTTACTCACCAACATAGGAGACTTGCAGTTACCTTTCTAATTTCTTCAGATAGTGGAGTAAATTCATACATTTCCAAGATCATCAACGCATTCTCATTAACACCTGGAGCAAAAAGTAGGACGATGTGACTCTACTGTATGAAGGGCACACCTGAAGGCACTGGGATTTAATGCATGGGTTATCACAGCTGCAGTAGTTTTAAGCTCACACAGAGTAACTTGATTAAAGCCCGTGAACCGAACTTTAGCTACAGATGGCCATTTATGAACTGTAAATGCTCATACAGGCATCTACCATCTAGAATCCGTGCAAATATTCAGTCAAAAGAGAAAAGAAAGATCCCCTGAGTTTCTTCAAATATACCATCAGGCTTAGAAAAAGTTTCTTTGTGCTGTAAATAAGGAGAGTCTGCTTCATGCTAGTTTTGCATAAGAAATTTCACACTGTTTCTCTATCAGTATATAACGCCCTTCGATCTTTTCCTTATTTCTGACTTTACTGTTTTGCTACTTGCAAATATTATTAAAATAATTAATAATTTTTCATAGCACTCTGCAATTGCCATCTACTTTTCACCCCATCCCTTTGTACTATGACAGACCACTGTAGTTCAATACAATACATTGTCCCATTCCTCCAAATGTGTTGTGCTCAAACATTTTATTTTTTTTTTAATGGAGACTTAGCTTTTTTTTTGTAGGGTTAGTTTATCTTGCTTTCCCTAGCTAGACTGCCAGCAGCCTTCTCAGCTGTCAGATGAACTTGTTTCTGCCTATCCAGAACAGTCACAAAATGGAGAGCTGAAGTTGCTTTTAACCCCTATGCAATAAAGCGGGTTTGGTCCTTATTCCAAACACCTTCTTGTTTGACACCTAGGTGTGCTGCATGTGCCTTTCTACTCCCATTGCTGCCAACACCAATATTGCTCCAGTCCCATTCTCACTAGGAAGAAGAGAGAAAAGGGAAAAAAGAAGGCCCAAACAAGTCTATTAAAATCGTATGAGCAAACTATGCTTACAAAACTTTTGTTGTTTCCTAACCCCAAGCTAGAAAGAAGATTTTAAGCAGGAATATGTAGTCTAATCACTATAAAATTTTGTGTTCTTAGAAAAATTTTACTCAGGCAAAGTAACAAGATAAGAATACAGTGTCAGTACCTAGTGAATACATGGCTATTAATCTGATCTGAAAAGAGTTAGAGTGGTTTCCTAGATTTTTCTCTTCTATTTAATTTCCAGTTTGGAGCTATTAAAAAACCCAAGTTTGCTCAAGCCTCAACCACAAGCATATCAACCAGCTTAATTCAGAGATAATTCAGCTCATTAAAATTCAATCAGTTCAGTAGTAGGTCAGCAATTCCAGTTGGCTGTATGAGCTGGATTAAACTGCAATCTTTCTCTTTCATGCAATTTTCAGAACTACCCAAACACCTGCTCCTGTCAAGGCCCTTTACTTCCATAGCCAGATGACTGAAATTACAAACATCATACTTAACATCATTAGCAATAGATGCAAGTCACACATATCATGACATGATTTCACTTTACCATGGTTAATGCTACAATTTTCTTCAATTCCCTGCCCATCTTAACATCAAGACTAAGAGAAACTCAGCCTAGGCAATCTACTGAACTTTCAGTTTTCTATACCAACAAGATGGATGTTGTAGGGTGCACAGTTAAATCAGGCTGATGCAAAGAAAATAATCAGTATAGAAGTGGGAACATGTAGTTAGGGCTACACTATATTTATTTCTTTTTAAAGACATCTTCCTTTTCTTCCAATAATCTCATCCAGAAAAGTTATAAAGGAGCTGCTTACTGCGCTTTAGCTTTCTAAACACATTTTTATTAAGGAATTCTAGCAATAAAGCACATATACAAAAGCATTTTGCATTTTACAAACAAAAGCCATATACGCAGAAATAGAAAAAGTCCTATAGCAAAATTTAATATGGCTGGATAGCTAATATATATGCATGTATCTGGAATAGTTTCAAGGCCTCCTTACAAGTACTAATTTATGCTGCAGAGCTGGACTGCACACAAGCCCTGGCCCACTTTATAGAATTTACTACACCTGACCAAAACAGCAGGCAGCAATTGCCTGGAGGCTTCAGCTGGTGTCAAGTCAGAAGGCTGTGACTGATACCAGCTTCAATAGCAAGTACTGGGCCTGGCAGCCTGGCAGGAAAGGTGATTGCCACCTTCTTACCCTGTTCAGCTGAACTTGCTTTCTCTTCTAGCAATTGCCAACAAGACTCAGCTGTAAACTCCCAAGAACAATGACATATCCCAGACAAAATTAGTAGTCTCTCAAACAATTTTAAAATTACAAGCTCCCGCTTAGCCACACAAATTCTAGTAGCCTACAAATTAAAAACCGGTTGCATTAGTTTGTCTCCTCTATGCTGATAGGTTTGCCACGAGTGCCTCCCACCCTATCTACCTTCACCACTTTGAAGAAGCTGCCAATGACTGAAACATGGGTTTGCCACAGGGAAGGACCAGAAAAGGGTTAAAATAAAAAGAGCTTTTTCTCCACAGTGTACTATTCTACAGGACCATGCACAGGGTCAGAATAGTAAGATTCACTAGATGCAAAGTAGGAATAATTAACAAAAAAGCTGGAGTGCTACATGGAGAGTTGTAAATGATTTCTGTATTGTTCCTTTCACAAATCCTATGGAGCATAATACACAACTTTTGCACAGAATGTCTACATCTTCAGTTTATGGACAGAAATTGTAGTCACAAGTATGTAATAGTAAGGTTGAAGCTAAGGTTACAGTGAAGGTTTGGAGTTGGAGATGCTTCAGATTCCAGGTTATGAACATATCAGACACCTACATCAAAAATAGCATTGTCTAATACTGGTAATGTCCCCTGCTTTTACCTCCCTATGTCTTTCTGGATTCAGCTACTAACCAAATTCTTCTGTGTCCCTTGCCTCAAATTTTAACCCCAAACTCTATTTTCTTTGCATAATGGCTGATATAAACTTTGTTTCCTCTAGAAACCAAATAAAAATATCTGAGAAATCAACTAGTTCATCTCTCATTTGAAACAAAATATTATCCTGCAAATATCAAGATTTTCAATTAATCTAGAACTCCAGGCCTAGAATTTTTCTCCTATGACATCCTTTCCACTTGCATATAATCTGAGAGAGCACCAAACCAGCCTCCTTGGGTCCACCATGTGCTAAATGCATACCAGTGTGGACTGGGATGATCTCACTTTCACCAGCTCTGCCTTCTGTTTTTCTCCTTTCTTTCATCCCTCCGTGCACACTCATCCACACATTGGCAAAGAACATTTTCACATCTGGGCCTCAATGATCTTGTCCAGGCAAAATTTCATCCTGCACCTTAAAATAACAGTCATTAGTGGTGCATACTAATGGGTCAAATTCCGTCCTCCATTACACCTCTATGTCCCCACTGGATTCACAAGATAAAAATAATTGTGTAATGATGGTGTAACCAGAGGGCAAAATTTGGCCTACATTTCTTTAAAATAAATCTGCAGCAAGTAATGTCTGTCCATCTCCCCTAAGAATGAGACTCTACGTTTGCGTGAAGGGCATTGGATTCTTTTTGTTGTTGTTGTTTACTGGGTAAGTTCACATCTATCTCAGCTTGAGTTCTTTATGCTGAATTTATCTGGTTGGTGCAGCTAAGTGCAATAGGCAGACTGCTGACAAGATCTAAGCTCTTGAGAGCTCTTGCTCTGAAGTGAGTAGTTAAAATTGTTCCAGAGGAGTGGTAGTCAGCAGAGGAAAATACTGTAAGGGACAACATTTATTCCAATGAACTGGAACTGAAAGCACAGCAGGTGAGGGATCTGTACCAGAAGAAGGAGGGATCTCTAGGGATAGAGGAATGATTTTTCATTTTTATTTTCAACACATGCATAAATTATGATCAATAACAAGGAACATATTCTCTATATTTGCACAATATGAAGTGTAGGAAGAGAAGAGAGAACAAAAATGAAGAAACTTTCAAGAAATTTACTACGTAAACAGCAAAGAATACAAGAAAAGAGAATCCAATCAGAGGGTGAGGAAAGTAAAACAAAAAGAAGAAAACATTTGTGAATACTTTTTTTGTATCTAAATTGGTTGGGCCATATAGGGAAAGAATACTCTCTAAAATTAGCACTCTGAAAGTTCCTGCAAATATATTCTCATATTGCATTAATACAGAACAGAGTGTCCAAAGAACTATCTTCCGTGTAAGACTTTTCTTTTTCCCCTATAAAATCATGTTTCTTCCAAAAGACTGTGCTTTAAAATAATCTAAAACTTTTTAACACAGAAATTCATGTGCCTCCAAATTATTCTTCAAGATATTCTACCTAATTTCATAGCACAGAATTTTTTTGAAGCTATTTCTCTGAGCCAAAATAAAAATGCCCTAAATTGTAGCTGCCCTTTGAAATTAGTTTGAAACTTCTTGTCAGGCTGCAAGCTACAGTGTCAGAAGCTTTACCACAAACTGTTTTCTAATGGCAATAAAACTTGAAGTAAAAGTGATTAATCTGTATTTGTGCCATACTGTGTATAATAGATACATACAATTTAAAATGTTTTGCACTGACATATTTATAAGCATTTGAATTCTTATAACACAGTGAAATAGGGGTGAAAGGTCATTATTTGATGAAATATTTCCCACTGAGAGCAAGTAGAAAGTTACGTCACAAAAGTCATAATGTTTTTACCCCAAAATAGATATGTCATGTTATATCAGATATCAGACTTGTGTGACCAGAAAGGTGTTTATTGATGTGACAGCACCTAAAAGATTAGGTAAGACTCACGAGGCAATATGACATGAGTTCTTTAACTTCATGCTTATCTTTGCACTCAGATCCAGCTGATACAACAGCATTTAGGGTGATTGTCTTTCAGTCATATGAGCTACAAATAGCAGACCAGAATGGGAGAATAATGTTCACACATGCAGTAGAGAAGGACAGGCTGCAGCAGGCTCGATTTGGAGTGGATTGAGTTACAGGGAATCATGTCCTTACAAATATGTGTACCTTATATAAAGCTTCACTGACCCATACGTACATGATTAACATTTCAGGATATACTTTCTGAAGGTTAGTATTCATCAGTGACTAGCATACATTATGGGACAGGTACAATACAAATAAATTACAGACACTGTCACATTCAGTTTTGCTGTAACAGATTTTGGGACTCTTTGTGCAAGGTTTTGCATAGATGTGCTCCAAGTGGTACTTCCTGCTTCTGGAGTTTTCTATCCAAATAAACAAGACAGAAATTAGGAAAAGAAAGGAAACAATGTTATTCTAATCTAGCAGGTATAATTTGAGATACAAAGAAAGTAAGGGACAAGTCAAAAGTTATTAAGTGGCCTATAACAGATCTAAAGATTGAGATAAAATCTCCTGGAATTCATTCCACTATTTAGCCAGAAGATGCGCCATGCTTTTATATTAACCATTAAACACTAGGAGTGAAATTTCAACCCACTGGTTGTATAGTAAATTATTTCGCTGTGTATCTCTACTAGAGCTTTACTAATGTATCAGTGAGGGTGCTGAAAATACTATAGACATGCTGTTGAATGAGTATGTCCTCAACTGGACTCGGCAATGTTCATTACGTGATTTTGAAAGTTGCATTACAGACTTTGCCAGACTCTTGATTGCTTTACAGCTTTGATGCTACTTCATGAAGAAGTCAGAAAACAAACTAAAAGAGAGTGAAACAGCAATAAGGTACAGAAAACCAAGAATCCAAAATGTGTCAAGTGCTATTTGTAAGAAGGGGAAAAGGTGGGAAGTAACTACCAGTGCCAAATGCTAACAGGAAAAAACACCTTATAGTAAGATGGTGATAAAAAACAGGCAATATGGACCAATTTGTGAGCTGTAACAATACAAGGCAAAAATAAAAATAATGTTCAGATACCAGGAAGATGCATCTACTTTGACAACAATCAGAAAAAATCCAAGCTGAAGCACATTTCTAGTGCAAAATGTTTACTGTTAGAAGGCTAGGACAGTTTTCTACCAAGATAAACTAGTTCTAAGAAGGGGAGATTGCCAATATAAAAACCCAGAGTTAGGTTTTTCATTGGTATCGATTACATCAGCTGCCTCTACTGTTTTGCTTGCTGTCTTAGGGGCCAAGAGTCAAAGCTGCCAACATTCTATCTCTGATAGACTGTTTTCCACCCAGAGCAGCAGAAGTTGCTTTGAAGATTAAAACATCTATGTATCTAGTGTCTCACATTTCAGAAAAATTCCAACTCTCTTTGGGGGACTGAAAAATTAAAACAAAAAAACCTGAAACTTTTTTCAGAGTAGAATAATGATCATTTGCAAGGCTGGAAATTACTATGAATGTTCTAGATATATTGCACTGCCCTTTCTTGAAAATTTGATGTGGTGCCTATAATCACTTTTCATACTGCACAAGGATTAGATTAATCCCTGAGATATACAGCGAGTAGTTCACTGATGCATTGCCCTGTTTTAAAGATGTGTATACATGAATAGACTTCTTATCTACATATTTTGTTTTCTTCCAGCTACAACACTTTTTCATGCAGAAAACATTTGCAATTATGATAGTCCTGAGAAAAAGGTAGACAAGAATGATGCAGTAAAAGTTATCTTAGAATTTGGTAGGTGTACTTTATTTGTTTGTTTTCCAGTGAATGTGAACATTCTCCTTCCCTTCTATAAAATTCTCAATTATCCTCATGCAATGAAAATGTACTACTCTAGGTATGTTCAGCATTTATAAAATTAGAAGCTGAAAAACCTGAAGCAGTTACATAATGTCAAAACCCTTCAACCAAGTTTATCAGGAGTTCTAGAGTTTACAAATTCAGATACAAATTCTTGAAATGTTAAAAAAACCCACCAACGTAAGGCCAAATAAGGTATTGACAGACTTGCACTATGGCAGTTAAATTATACCAGTTTTACACCTGGGCCACAAAAATCTCATTTCCTTTACAAGCATAGTGGAAAGAGCAAACAAGCGATGCCAATGCTGCAACCGATCCTGGGGGGTTCCTGTGAAACTGCCACAGAATCATTAAAGTGCAGGGCAGTGGAGATGTGAGTGATCATCTACATCTGCCCTAGTAACAACACCAGACAATTGCCTTAGATTCTCTTTAATGTAGTTTTCTGATGTTCACTGAGTAGAAGGAGATTCCATAGCTTCTCTCAGTTGCTTTTGTCAGTTCCTATACTTTGAAAGAGTTTATTAGCATCTGTCCTGAATCTGTGTTGCTATAAATTATCTTTTTCTTCAGCAAATGCATAACAGTGACAGTGAATAACTGTTGATTGTCCTTTTTCTAGTACTCTTTCCATGTAGGAACTATGGTTGCATGTCTCCTTACCACTGCCTTCAGTTCTATCTTTAAAATCTATCTAAAAAACATTTTAGTTTTTTTTTCTCAATATAGATGTCTTCTAAACTTTACATTCTTATTGCTTTCTTTTTATTTCTTCCCTAATATATGGTGCCAAAGACCTGACGTGATACTTCAGCTGATACCTTGCTGAGGCCAATTACAATGGATTTTTTTCTTTTATTACTTGTACACAGTGCTCCTTTTTTCCACAACTGACACTGAAGTTCATCTTGTTTGTGCCAGAATCGCTTTGTTGGGTTATATTTCAGTTGTGGTTTCTTATAAACTGCCTGTAATTCTTTGCAGGACGATAGCATAACCTGTTATCACTTACATTCTGTATGTGGACTTTTGATTGGGGATTTTTTTCCAAATACAAGGCCTTACTAATATCAGTTTGTTCACTTTAGAATACTTCTCCAATTTATCAAGACCATTTTGAATGCTGACCCAGATAAACTGCTCTAAGACACTTGACATGTCTGCTCAGACTAACACCAAAATATTGGTATCTGCTTTTCCAATACATTTTTTCAATCAGTTGCAAGCCTGTTCCACGCTATCTATCCCTCTTGTTTTTCAGGTGGTAAGTTATGGGTATAACTTCTGTAAGAACCTAAGACAAGCAAGCATCTTGTCATCAGATGTGCATTTGCCATCCAGGGAATTTGCTTCTTCCCTGGAAAAAGATTAGAGACCTAAACAGAAAGAGATTGAAAAGACTGACACAGTGTTCACTTATTCTCTAGCCTGGTTACAGGAACATCACATGGGGTGCAATCAAATTATCACTGAAGTCCTGATATACCATGTCAATTGCCTTTTCCTTATCCCTAGTGAATTACCTAATATGGCAAAAGTACATATTTTTTACTGAGGTTTCCAGAGAAAGTTATCCTTATTAGAAAATGTTCTGAGGCTAGTAATTTGGGCTAAAGTTTTCCCTTCTGATACCTGCATGCTATTATTATTATTATTATTATTATTATTATTATTATTATTATTATTCAACGTACTGAAAACCTCAGCACCTCATCTAAAACATGTTTCTTAGAGCAAGACTAGGAAAACAGATTGTGCAATGCACATTTGGAATATTTTTGGAAAGGCTTTACTATGCTCCATGCATTGGAAGAGAAGCAGAATTTACAAGGGGTTGATTTTGTACCAGGAACATGCTTCCTCTAGTATTGTAAAAATCCATCCACAATTGACCATGTTGCACTTTTAATTCATACAGTTCACTCATTACGTATTTCCTAGAGCTCACATGAAAATAAAAAAAATAAAAAAAAAAGGTAAAGAATACGTATACAAGTCACATACTAAGCAGAGTTTCCCAGGTTTCTTTCGTCTGTATTTCTTGTGTGACGTTGGGAATCAGAACTAGAAAAAACTCTAGTGTGAACCTCTGTCTTACAGAAAGCCATAAAATATATATAAAAAAAGAGTTGACTCAAAAAGGAAAGGAAGGTTGGAAATGTAATATTGTCTCTAGGAAAGGAAAGTGCAAAATTGGAGTTTATTAGAATTGGCTTTCTACGAATTGAGACAGTCACAGACTTTTCACCAGCGGAAACAAGGATTTGCTTTTAGAGAAGACTGAGGATTGTCTTTCTGCAATTCAGTGCATCCTGTTTTGGGGCTCCTAAGGCTATTTCAGAAATGCTACATCCCTACAATCAATGTGCTGATCAAACATATGTTCCTTCTGTTGGTTCAATGGATACTTCATCAAGAGCTTTACCCATAACTTTAACTTTAGGCAAATGTGGTGCTGCCTGGCTGGCACTATCAGAAAACCAATAAAATAATCTCAGTATTACAGATTCTTATATATATATATATTCTATAGATTATAGAATCTCAGTATTATATAGAGAACCATAGAACATCTTGAGTTGGAAAACACCCATAAGGATCATCAAGTCCAATTTCCTGCTCCTCACAGGATTACCTGAACTAAACCACATGACTAAAAGCGTCACTGACAGGCTTGCTGTTGTGACGACTTCCCTGGAGACCTTGTTCCAGACCAACCACCCTTTCAGTGAGGAATTTTTTCCTAACATCCAGTCTGAACTTCCCCTGATGCAGCCTCATTCCATTTCCTCGTGTCCCATCTCTAGTCACCTCCCACTCTGCTGGCCCCCTTGAGGGTATGTCTTAGCTAAAGTCATCATGGAGTCTTTATCGAGTCATACCCTAGTAAGGACCGTGTGACCAGAGTTTGAGAATGGTAGACAAAGAGGGGAGACTAGCCTGATGAAGATTGAGCACCATTATGGAACCTCATAATTGGACCCAGGGCAAAAGGGACTTAGAGGGAACAGGGAGGCTGGGAAGAATAATGTAGCATTTAGATATGTGCCTGCTGTGTAAAGATCCTCCTAAGTGGGGTTCCTCTCTTCAAACTGTAATTAATCTTTTTCAGTCTGCTGTGAGGGATCTGCAGTTGAAGATGAGAATGTCATTACTTACATTTGATTTTCAAGTAGAGATGTATCCTTCAACACTGTTTTAATATAGTTATTATCTAAAAATAAAGGAGAAAAAAAATCTGTAAGAAGTTTATATTTAGTTTTCTGTACCAGTAATGTAGTGAAGCCAACTTTAATATTTATGAATATGTTAGGGGAATTCATTTTGAACAATTCTTCACGGAATAATTTCTTCAAAGACTAGGTTATTAATAATGAATTTGTCTTGCAAATCTAGTAAAGCACTCAACCTATATAATTTCTTCTTATAATGCAGGTTGTAAAACAGTTCAAAATGGAGATGAGAAAAATATGCCAGAGTTAAAAGTTATGATCATATTACATTTACCTTAATTCTAACATTTAATAATAGTATTTTTATATTAATCTGTTATATTTTGGGTAGGCAACTCAGCACATTTTCTGAATTTGACACAATTGTTAAAAATACTTGTCCTTGTTAATCTGTTATTCTTTTATCACCTTTACCTGGACATTTTTCAATGTTCACCCTATCTTCTCCCTTGCTCACAGGTATGTACAAGACCATTCTAGCAGGGTGGCATGCCTTTTCAGTTCCCTGTCTTTCCAGCATGTTTCATATTGTTCTTAGCCTAATTTTAGGTGTAATGAGTCACTTTTCTTCACCTTCTGTGTGGAGTCACTTCTCCACACAGAGAATGATGATCAATGACTTAGATGTAGAAGCACTTTTTTAACCAAGATTTGCTTGTTTACTTACTTGGTAGGGTGGGTGAACCCTAAAATCTAATGGCTTAACATACTGCTTATGAGCAAAGAGGCAGTGTCACTGAGAGCTGATATTCCTCCAGTGTTTTTCACAACCATGTCTCTCTTAAAACTGAAATAACTGACATGTGACACTTCATCTGAAAGAGCAGAGGGATGTGCCTCCAGACATTTTCACAAACAAATGGACAAACACTGGTAAGGCTAGGATTTTGCAGAGAGGAAGCTCACATTCAGGACAAACTAACCCAGGTACCAGTTACCTGAACATATGGGAAAATAGAAATAAGTTGTCTAAATAGAACTGGGTTTTATCATTCTTTTCTGCTTTAGTGCAGCTTACGTTTTCTCTTGTTCTGGACAATATAAGTTAAAATATTATCATGATAAAATAATAATACAATAACAAAGAATTAGACACAAACAATGAAAAAAAGCAATGCATGGACAGAACAGGTTGGGTTTTGTTCCTGAATTTTAGTTATAAAAGATTCATGGGGTTTGCATCCACTAAAATGATTTGGGGACAGGTTACTAAAATCATAGGCTTGGGATAAAAGGACACACAAAAATAATGAAGTTCTTGATACTGTCTCAGATTCTAATTTCCTATCAGCTTCATTTCTTGAATGAAAGTGTTGTAGGCAGCAATCTCCAGTTTGTTGAAATCTCAGAACTTGAGATATTATGATAATAATTCTTCAGGATACAAACTTTCCAGATGAGCTGACTGTTAAAGGGAGAACACTAACAGCAGCTTAAATGACAGCTGATGTGGGTATAGTAGAGCACTATCTTTCTTCTAATATGCCTATGCTTCTCTATTGCAAGAGAAATCTGGGTTTGAAATAGAATGTGTTAAGGAGGACCAGGACTCTGGTAGGCCCATGAATTCTCCATGTTATCTTACTAAGCTACTCCCTGTGGAAAAAAAAATGTTGAGAAGTTTAGGGGGAAGAGGAAATTGAGTTGAACAGCGTTAAGTAGGGAGAAATAGCTAGCTCAGGCAATGTACAAAAGTATAGGGGAGAAATGGTGTCTTAGAGAATATAAAAAGGAGGGAAAAGTTCAGAGTTGAGGGAGGACGTATGGAAAAACATATGAAAAAGATAATTAATGCAGAAAACTTCCTTACATGTCAAAGGAATCCTTGGAGAAAGTTTTGTAATCATTACTATGTAAGACTGATCACTACATCCAAACAAATTTCTAGACTTGCTGTATCAGAAAAAGATTGCTAAGATAGTAATTAATAATTAAGTTGAATTCCTTTACTTCAAAACCCTAGAAACCAAACTCTAGTATCCTGCCACAGGCTTCTGACAAAATGGCTGCACATTAAAATGTCTAAAGTGCCTTTGAGTGACATATACTAACAAGTTCTGTGTATTGTAAACTGAGAAAACCCTGAAGAAATAAAGATGCATTTGTTTGTTTTTCTGAAAGATGGAAACTGAGAAAATGGATTCCAAAGAGATTTGATATGCTGCATACAAGTACATCCATTTAATCTATTAACAGCTGTTACCAGTCAGGATGCTGCTTGCTTTACTCTTTCACTAACTCCTCATATGAGAAAAGTGACTAAGATCTCAATCATATTCCATTGCCTACAGGGCCAATCATAGAGAAATCTCAAGAACTAATGCATAACTACCTGATTGGACCTGCAGGATGTCAGATTGTATCTCTACCTTGTGAGCAGAGCAGCTCTACCTAGCTCTCTAATTTACAGCCATCATTCATTATGTAGTTTAGAAAATCAAATACAAACCCTTCATAATTAATTAAAAAAAAAACCAACTGGAATGGCTTGTCCTTAATCTCTAGAGCATACTACAGGGGACACTTTTATCTCATACACGCATATCCCATAGTCATGTTCTGTCATGTCTTTACTACTCAATCTAAGGAGGCTGACTCTTGATCAGCTGGTTAACACAAGGTTGGAAGACCATCAGATGGCATTCAAAATATTCACTTAAAAAGAGCGACCAAGCAAACAATCCAATCCAACATAGTTTTTACAAACAAGTGAGAATTTTCTGTGTTGCATATCTGGAGAAATGATGGGAGTAACCTTCTGGGTTTGTAGGAGAAATCCTGAATATATGACCCGGTTCTACCTCACAGTTTTAGAAAAAACAGAAAGATGCAAAGGTAAATTTTAACAAGAACTGTGGCTTTTTTTGGGTATATAATGAAACATCCTCTATAAATCATTGGATTTGTTGGTAATATTACACAAGATATTTTTTTTTCTTGATAGCATACAGACTTTTTAAGGTGCTTGCTTTTGTCTTGCTAATTAGGCTACTGACAGCAGTTCTACAACTGATTTGTGGTTTTCCAGAGTGTCTGTTTTAGAAATGAGAAGCAATACTATTATTTTTGTAGCTCATAGAATGTCTTTTCATTAGGGCTTGGAACTCAGTCACTGACCAAGCAAGCCAGCCTTAAAAGCTCAAACACTTGATTTGCTTGGCATTAATTGGATGTTTAATATCAGAGACTAAAACAACACACTGAAAAGCAAACAGAAATAGCCTGAAAATAAAGTAGACAGGAAAGCTTGGAAATAAAGATTTTGATAGGAAACTGATGTCTGTGATAGCAATAACTTTATTAAGTGTATCTTACATGCTTCTATATTGTACGATTCATTCTGTACACTACAGAGAGGAAGAGAAGGGAAAGGAATGCTAGGCGAGGCAAGGCAAGAGGGGAAAGGAGGGAGAGGAGAAAGAAAGAGGAAGCAAGGCAAGAAATATGAATTTGTTGGACTCTTCTATGTTTCTAGACAAGTACAAAGTACACATTTTTCATGCTGCTGAGCTTTTATTCCTGCAAAAGAGAAGCAAATGGCCTTTTATTCCCATTGGTGACTATGGCACTTCCCTTTCTGTGGATCCCATTAATTTTAACACACTGGTCTTACCATTTATATCCAAGCTCCTGTCATATTTGTGGTATCTTTTGGTGCCCTGAAGACTCATAAGAGGAAGTAGGACACAGCTTCACAGGACAAACGAGGGCAAAAACTCAAAGTAAGTGAGAATTTTCTGCAGAAAATCTTGCAAAGCAAGGCAATACTTTCCTCTTCCTCTCTTCATTCATCTTCATTCACCTTAGAGTCAGAAAGGGGAAAGGTTTTTTTGCAGAAGCTGAACTTCTGTCCACTTTCTAAATAGTCAAAACTTGTACTGATGGAAGTTATCTTTTCTGGACTAAAATAAATGAAATTCCTAATCAAGCAATAAAAAAAAATTCACAACCATGATGAAATAAAAAAACATGCAGATGTTTCTTTGCAGTTTTCTTTGGTGACTTTCTCAGTTGGAAATGTTATTCTTTTCATGCTTAATAAATTCCACAAAAATGACATTTAAACAGGTGGCCTTTTAGCTAGTATTGATAATCAATGACCAATGATCACACTACACTGTAGTGTGATCAATGACCAATGATCACACTACACTGTAGTTAAATAAACATCTGGATAGTTTTATAAGGCAAACACAGAATAACATTTCAGTTGAAATGACCAAGTTCTAAGCAATCTCTTTTTCTGGGTGAAAAGTCTCTCCCAGTTCCTGATATAAAAATTAAAGTTACATTTTCAATAGCAGCAACCCAGAGCAGTTGAGAGTTTAACCTCAAATTTTCTTAACTGTCTTTCCTTGAGATTACACAGGACTATAATTTATGCTGGGTGGAAAAAAAATTGGAGAAAATGATGCAATCATATTTTGCATCAAACTCCTGGGCTTCTTTTCGTATTTGATTAGCAGTATTCTCTCCCAGTTCACAAGAAGACCTCCCGTGCAGAATGAAGCATAGTTCTATTTTCATGGAGATCAGTACAAACAGGCACTTACTGCTTTTCTGTGTTGATCTCAAGGTCTTCAAAGATGTGCTTTTTGAACGTCAAATACTTTGAATGTAATCAGAAAGTACCATAAGCAATAAATAAATGACAGGAATATTCATTATTTAAACTGAAGGTAGTTTAAGATGAACATTCAATAAATTCACAGTGATGAACATTTTATAAACTATTCTGCATTCTGCTAACCACATCACTTAAATTTCTCAAAGAATATGCCTACTTTTTCTTTGAACTTCTGTGCAGCATCATGATTTAATCCATACAATTGTATGTAATGCTGAAGAATTTTGCACATCAGGTGACTCAAGCACAGCAAATATCTACATTAGAAAGCTCATGGATAATTCTTTGGTATTTTCCTTAACTTCTCCCTGACTGGTAATGATTACCCTGGTTTACAACAGACCTTTGCATACCTGAGAAAACAGCAGCTTTGTAACCAGCTCAAAACCAACCACTGCACATTTCAAAGAGCAGATCCTCAATATTAATGTTTGGGGGTTTCCATGGCACTTAGAAATCATGGCACTTAGAATTTCATTCTTGGATTCACAGAAAAAGAAAGGGAATTCTAAAGATACAGCACATTTTTTTTAGGACTCATGACCAAAGTATCAGTGCAATCATAACAGTAAGCCAAAACCAATCACTTTGATGACCCAAAGGCACTGTATATGTGTATTTTCATATTAAGCAGACAGATATGAGTAATATCTGCAGTAAAAAACCATGCATATCTTAATTTTCTTATGATGTAAACGTAGAAGAGTTGCAGACACATTAAAAAAAAAATGCTGCTGACAATGCTGACAGTGAGATGCTCTTTATTTCTTGACACAGGTTTGGCTACTACTTCACCTCTACTTAGTAACATAGCAATCTTTCCAAACTCCACTGGGGGTATGAATTCCTTATCAGGCTTAAGTCATACTGGAGTAAATTCAGAAATAAATCCAAGCTGCTGTTTGTATTAATGCCAGCAGGCCCATCACTCTTGTACTGCCATACAGAGAAAAAAGACATATAATGGAATCAGTTTGGAGATTAAGTGGCAAGTTTCTTGCTGTTTCTGTGGAAATTGCTAGTTTGTAAGATTCTACAATGGGCTAGGTTTTGCATTTCCACATGTTCTCTCTACACAATGGACATAAGCAGCCTAATAACTCTGAAGTCTATTCATCGCTTACTCTGGACTCCAGGTACCCTCAGTGTACAGCTGCAGAAGCAATTCAAGATTATTCTTTGTCTTTCTGAAATCTATTTCACCAAAGAAAATCAGGAAAACCAACAGGCTTGATAGCCGAGAGCTGTGCAAGCTTCCCGGGTAGTTCTTCACCCTTCTGTAGCCAAACAAATTTTTACCACATTTGTCATAATACAGGTTTGGGGATTGCCACTATTATCAATCAGAAAAATAAATAAAAATATTTGCAATTATTTAAAAATACACTCAGGAAATGTGTAAAACAACAGAAAACCATGTAAAAAATTTTGCTATCACTAAACAGAACTGCTTCCACAATCCCAGAGTCAGGAGAAATATCTTGAAAGAACTTACATTAATCAGTCTAACTGGTGTGAGCACCTGTAGACTTATGCTAGTTAAAGTTAATACTGACAGTACTCCCAGAAATAAAGGCCGAAACATATAACGTCTATGAACTTGTTCTTGCTGGGAGTTCTGAAAACCACATACTGGTATACCATCGTAAATATTAATTATTTTTTTTTAATTTACCTTTCAGTTAAGAAGAAAGACTGCAAGGAGTCTGTATGTGTGTGTATGTGTATGTAAACAGTATATGAGATTTGCTAAATGAGAAAGAAGGGGGGAAAAAAAGCCACATCCATATCGTAATTCATACTCCTTGTCCATGAGGAACCTTTCAGTGAATTCTGAATTCTTTTGTAAGACACTTCCCCAGTGCCTCACCTCTTGCTTTACCTATCTTGCCTTAGTTGTCTAATTCATGATCAAATGAATGCAATGGTTTACAAATGCACATTTCTATAGAAAGGTGGCATTTGGGAAGTGAAATCCAGATATTTATGTGGTACAATTGATACCTTGTTGAAGAGTAGAACATTGCTATCTTTCTGGGTTTTGTTTTTTAAACAGATGGGCTTCAAATACTTTAAAATGCTGACACACATTTTCATGTCCCACACACTGGATATAAATGTGAACATAAATAGTCAATTATTTGCTATTATTTTCAAAAGGAGTTTAGATGTAGGAAAAGAATAGTAATTTGGAACTTGTGTTTTAGGATATGATTTTGAACAGTGAGAAGTTGTCACTATTTTTGTTAGTCTAATTCAGTTAAATAATATTTTTGTGACAGAATAAATTTCAATCTATATTGTATCTATCCCCATGAGAAGAAGAATTAAATGGTGATGGGATAAATGATTTTCCATGTCCTCAAGACTGCACAAATACCTGGGGGAAAAATGCTACTTTTGGCAAGACAGTGAGCTATAAACACTTTTATTGCTGTTCCTAGCTGGGAAAGAAAAGACTTCATCTGCAACTGAGACTACCTGTCAAAAGAGAGATGTTTTGGAAGATTTTTCACCTGTTAGGTGATTTGATTCTATTAGGTTTCAATGGCCTTTTGTTTCCTTCAACTGCTCTCTCACCTAAAAACTGTCAAGCTTGTGAGGTCAAGAAGAGGATGATGGGATTTTACAGATAACCAGAATTTGAATCAACAACTGAAATCTGACATTAGCAGAGTTCAAATTGGAAAAATGACACCATATTAAAATGAAAAAGAGAAAGTGAGTGTGATCACCATGGAACATGAAAAATTCTTCATCACCTGCAGTTAGGATTGATGTCCTTATAAAAGATGCATTCAAATGGATCACAGTTAGATGTAGCACTCACTTTAATGAATTCTATATTAATATTATCTAAGAGGTCAAAGAGACATTTAAAATATTTTTCTGACTTTAAATTCTATTATTTATATGTGAATATAGCAGAAAAATCTGACACATATAATAGGATAATTATAAATGAGTAAAAGATGAAAACAACTATTACTAGAAAGGAACTGCTTTTCTTTTTTTAAAGTTGTCCTAAAAGAAATGAATTGGATAATTATATTACATAATTTTAATTACTATAAAATATTATATTAGTATATGCTAAATGTAATGCAATGGAAATATTATATTTAGTATATGCTAAAAATCTATACCAATCATAATAGCAATAAACATGCTTTAGAGGCTGGAAAGGAAAGTGTCTGGTAAGCTTACTGAATCACTTGTTTTAGAAAATATGTAGAGAACAGCAGAGGTAATTTGAAATTAATTTATCAAATGTTAAAAGTTCAAGCTATTTTCTCACTGGAAAATGCTGAGGAACAGGTGAACTATTCAGATTATGCCGGTCAAAGAAGCCACCCTGTCTGATCTGGAAGGGTCCTCAAAAAACACTTTGGATCAAGGGTCAGGAAAGGCAGCACCTATGTGATATTATCCATGAGGAAGTTGTGATCAAAATGAGTCCATCAGCTTAGCTGCAGCCTCTAAGTGCTTTCACCATGGTCACAGCTGGAAGCCGAGCTGTGAATTTGCAGGTCAAGATTTTACATTTACTTCTGATAACTATCTGAAGCTATGTGAAGATTCTTTTCAGGCAGTGACCTAGATTTAGCCTGATTCAGTTCAAAGGCCTTTTTGTTGCAGTGAGAAAACCCTGTCCTTCCTTATATTGTGTCTAATTTATGCAACTTATTTAGTCTAGAAGACTCTACAGCCAGTAAAATAAGATGACAATTCAAATTATCAAGGGAATACACTACATATGAGTATACACTAGTTTCATCACCTCTGTATGACTGACTGCAACAAAAATTATTCTTTAGCATTATAAAATCATGATTCCTGTGAGCTATTCCCAAAGGATATCAACCAAAGTTTCAATCTCATTATAGTCTTGAAAGCTGTTATCTTCTTTGACAAATTCAAGCTCAGGTTGATGACTTTGACCTTCTCAGACCACCTCTAAATCCACAGAAATGGGGGTCTTTATCATGGGCACTTATTTCTGTATATCCAGCAGAGCGGCTTATGGAAATTTTCTACTGTATTCACCGTAAGCTTAGATTTCCGTTTTCCATGGTACTCCTTATAAAATTCCTTTTCAGACCTAGAGTCTCAAAGAGAGGTAGGGTATATACCACTTCTCTTATCTTAATAAATTTCTACTAAAAATTCTTCAAGTATTTATATCATATTCCAATGAGTGTGTACCTTTCTACTTAAATCCTTACATTGAAACAATAGCCCCCTTGTGTCTTTCTTACCAAAAAGGCTGTGAACAACCTTAGTGTCGTGGTTTCAGCCAAATTCACCAAAACCTGATTGACCTGATTACACCTCCCTTGGTATAATCAGGTCTTATCACTGTGAGATGGAACAGTTCTGAACAATGTGCTGTTAATTTCAGAGTTTAGCTAGTTAGAAGAGGCCTAGCTAAGAAAATAAAACTGTAAAACAGAAAATTGGTTCATTTTACATCAAACCAGGACATTTAGCTGATGCCCAAGAAAAGAAAGATGTTCCTGGATGCATAGAGAGTTTGTGGTATTCTTCCCAAAATACAAGGATTTTCTGAAACTCTTGAGATTTCTAGTATTACATAGTGTTCTTGCCTTTAAAATTTCTTAGTAGCAATGTAGCAGAATACACCATCAGAAGAAAACACATTCACTAATTTTCAAGACTGATAATTGCTGCATACTATCTTTTTTTTTTTTTTTTTTTTTTT